>KN504077.1:11552-33215 GCA_000787155.1 Scartelaos histophorus | reverse complement strand
CTGCTGACTTTGCATCCTGCCACTGGAAGCCAGCTACTGGTGACCTGAGACTATTCCATGCCTTGGCCTCAAAATCCCCCTGCGTTACAGAGAGGGGCGTGTGGCCAGCATGTGCCTGTATGTGTGCCTGTGTGCATACAGAACAGCTGAGTTGGCATTCAGAACCGCGCTGGAGATAGCGGTGTCTTACAGAAGATTACGGTGGATCCAATCGGCGCAGCTAGCGGGCGCAGGCAGGACGGGCACAGTAATCATCCCAAATGGAGAGTATTGGTGTGGGTGAGGAGGGAGGAAGCGGGAGACAGACAAACAAATGAGCAGTTTGTATGTGGTGTATATATGTGTGAGCTGAGTGCAGTGGCTGTCAGTGTGTCAAGGCCAGTGTGCTGTGAATCCATCATGTGTTTGAGGCATAGACAGAGGAGGGTTTTTCATATGACATAAGATACGCCCCCCTCCATCCTTATGGAATAGTTCAATATTCCATAAGGATGTTATATATATATCTCCAATATGCTAAATTACTGTTGTTTTTGTTTTTTGATAGCTGCTGGCATACTGAAAAGAGAAGCAGTTTTGAGCAAGTTACAAATATGGCTGGTGATTACAAACACACAAAACACAATTTTCTATTACAACCAAAAGATCTGTTTGTATTCAAAGAGACAATGGAGACAAACAGATGAAACCACCAAGCCCATGGCCACATCTATGTAAAGGCAATCCCACTCACAGTAAAAAGGTATGTCTTACAAGGTATTTTCTGGCAATAACAAGTTTAATGTTGTACTGATAGAACACGGTGGACAGCCTACTCGAAATTTTGCATAGCCTTTAAAAATTAAGTGACAACAATATGACAATATGACATACATGGCACAGTGGTTTGACCTTTCACCTCACAGCAACAAAATCATCTTAAAGCATCTGTGAAGTTTGTATGTTCTATAGTGGATGTTTTATTTATTTGATCTTTATTTAACCAGTATAGTAACACTGAAAGTTGGAATCATATTTACAGGGGAATCCAAGCCCAAGAGGCCATATTTTAATTGTAGGTAAAACCGGAGCAACAAACATCCCATGGCTACTGATAATCTAACCAAGGATCTTCTTGGTGTGAGGCTGAAGCGCTAGCCTCTATGTCACTGTGATGCCTAAAATAGAAATTTCATAAAACAAATCATAACAGAACTTGATTTAAGTGTGTAATTTTGCTTTCCCTTTTACACTCCATAAAGACGATGTGGAGGTGGAGAGGGCAGCAGGGCAGTGGGGTTACATGCTCTCTCTCAGTATAAGAAGTAATGTTGGCTCTGAGTGCACAGCGGGGCAGAAGGACACCCTCTGCTCAGTATGCAGCTGTGACATTGTCCACATCTGATATGGGACATTAGCCTCCAACTCCAGCACACACCGCTGCCCTTCACTTTATATTACTTTATGTTAATAGAAAAATATTACATACAACATCATTTGTCTTGGTTAGCACGGGCTGTGTGGCTGATTTAAATGCATGTGTTTACCTCTGCAGACAGGTGAAGACAGGGGGAAGGGTCGCGACGGCCTCCGCTGGTGTGTGCGGGAAGCTGGGTAATAGGGGACGCTCCAGATGCAGGCGTCTCATTCAGATTTATTGATCGGGCCCCTCTCCCTCTCACCACGACCCTCAGCTAACATGTATATAAAAGTAAAGGTAAGTGTGTGTCAGAGCATCGGGGTCGTGGGAGCAGAGCGTGACATGACACCAATCTGCCCACCGCCAACGCCGCCGCTCCTGACCTCCGCTCATGCATGCTCCACGCTTTACTATCAGAGGGGCTTCTAGGTGTCTACTGTTTTTTTTTTTTCTTCACTTTAGTCCTTTGATAAAAATTGGACATGCTCCTCTATGGTGAAGGGGTGTAGTTGTACCTGCAGTCAAGTGAAATGTCCAAATTTCCAAAGAGAAGTCAATGAGATTAAAACACTTACAGCGTGTTATATCTTACTTTACAACCCGATTAAAAATAAACTTTATGTATATGCTAGCAGTTATTCAGAGAGAGATTCATGTATACTTGAGTACTTTTAACTGTCCTGCATTCAACATGTCATTGCTAACCATACCACATTTTGGCATTTCTCTGACTTCATTTCAGATCAATTTTGCAATTTAAAATGTAGGAAATATAAAATAACAATGCATGCATCGTAGATCTTATATGGCAAGCAAAAGCATAATATGATTAAATATCGTCACAATGCAAAAATTGCTTCTCCTAAGTGTGCGCTTGTTTTTAAAATACAGCTATTTTACTCTCTTTACACCCATTAGCTAGTGTCTTGCTCAGAGACACAACAACATGCACTTGGCTGATGCTTGAACCTGATTCCGACTAATCGATCAGCAAAACTTAAAACTTGAAACCCACTACAGCATTGACACCCCATTGTTAGATATAGATTAACTGAATTGGCTCATTTCACTTGTGAAAAAAAAAAAAAATCATTAAATTTAAAAAAATGTGACCATCCAAATGCCAACTAAACTCACTGACTCATGCTGCTGTGTTGAGGCTTGTGAGACACTGACAGACAGGTCGATCTGGAATGTCCCCTGTCCTGTCTCCGTCCTCTGGTCTCCACACCTCAGTCTCCTGCAGAGGTCACTCCAACATGTCCCCTCTGTCTTCACCATTACCACCTGCTCTCGGGCCTATATCATCAGAGCGCCCATTAATCCATACGCCAATGGATCAATACTTCTCCCACCAAGCCTGAGGTCTGAAAGCTCTCAGCCATATCGACCTGTCACTTAAAACCCATCCTGATCGCAGGAATTCCATGCAGATGCAACTTGGGCATCCATCAAAGCATTTTATGATACTTGGAGAGGTCCTTAAATTTGCCAGATCGTCGTGTTGACCCGGCAGATGCAAAGTTCAAAGGTGGAAGTTGCAATTTACGTACATAGAAGCTAAATGTACAGCACTCCACAAAACCATTGATCTTGTAAATGTGGAAATGCTCCTACCCGCCATGCATGTAAACAGCCGGCTAGCAAGTCCATCAAAAGTCATCAGTTACACCAGTCTTGGTATGTTGTGGATATGCGCGTGCATGTGTGTTTAATTACGCCACGTATCGCCTGATCCCCTTAGCGCTGATTATGAAGGTGCAGATTGATAGTTGGCTTTGACTGTGGTGTTTAATCATATTGGTGCTCGATAGCAAAAGAAAAATGGCATTTGTTATGAATTAGCATGGTGACATCATGTAGAGGTCATCCATTAGTGGTGGTTCAGCGAGCGTGTGACGCAGGGCAGTGGTGGCAGAGTAAATAATACACAGCCAAGTGAGTGATGTGAACTTGATCACATCAACAGCTTGACTTTTGATTCCAGGCTAAATATACTGTACCTTCTGGACTTTTAAACATGTTATTTTACTGTTATCCTAAGCATACAAGATGTATTTTGCTTTCTGTCTCCTTGAAGTTATTGCATCCAGAGGTGCTCCTCTGTGTTCTTGAAATGCATATGCCTCAGTTAGGCTGAATCTAATAACACAGAACTGCTTAAAAGTAAATTGTGTTCAGTACCTACATGTCTCCATGGAGATATTATTACTTTGTTTTTAGTAAAATACAGGTTATTTTTAGTGGTGTCGCTTCTCTACAGATCTGACCTGTAAGCTGACTGGGAGGCATCACCAGCTTGACACTATGGAGATGGATACGGTGGAACACCTCTGCAATCGAGACAAGAATATTGCGGACCATCCATCCAAAAAGTTACATAGTGCACTTCTAACTAATGCGATGATAACAACTATTTGCTTCATTTTTCAGTGCACCAGTAGCAAATGTCCTTGAACCAACCATCAGTTTAATAACCAAACATCTAGCAAGTTAACTACTGTTACCCCAAGAAATACTTATTGCTTTAGCACAGGCAAATTCATTTTATAATCACCCATTTCAGCTCTGACATTGCATAGTCCTTTTATATCATTGCAGACACAGAAGACTCTTAGAAGGAAATTGGAGATGAGTTTTCCTTTTTGACACAGTTTCACGAAAGTGACAGGACAATATTAGCTGGAGCCTTTCAAGCTTTAACACACCCACATTCCTGCAGACACTCGAGACACATCCTCTCCCACTAAAACAGCACAAATGAAGCAGGAAGACCACTAACCCAAATGGAGACTGGAGCCGGCCTTTGGAGCTTGTACTCATTACAATCAATTAGGGTCAAGTCGAGAGCAGAGGAAGGGGGTAGGCGGAGCTGGCATTAGGCAAGACCCGGGTGAAGGTAGGGGGTGGCATGACGGCAAATACGGAAAGAGCCCCAATTAAGACCAAAGCAAAGGGAAGTATGAATGATTTAGTGCTTTAACACACATCGGACATGCAGTACAAACATATAGGCGGTAATGTCAGGCTTAGTCTAATCCTGAGGGAGAAGCTTTGGGCTGTGTTTTTTTGTTGGCGTGGACATGGAAACTAATAACCAAAAGGATGAAAGCAGCTTTTAAGATTCATAAGGAAAAATGCCTTGGAATATAGCTGTTTGGTAACATTTAGAGTTTTAGAATTAGGTTGGTAATCGAAAGTCCAAAAGGAGGAATGACGAGAAATGAGGTCTTAAAAGATAATCCTTGAAAAGAATGTGAGTACCTTCAGTCAGGGAGCCAGTTTGTAATTAGCTAACCTATTAGAGTTTAGAAAGCTAGAGAGGAGAGTGATGGAGGAGGTGAAGGGGCTTAGCAGAGTGGGGTAAACTAGGGAAAAGGAAAGTGTTAGGAAATAAAAAGTTAAACATTGTGAATTTGTGAAATATAGAAATTGGAATATGTTTTGTTAAATTTCCGTTTCATAGTTTCAAGAATCAAGAGTTAACGGAAAGTGTAATTTGTTACTGTACCTATGGAACCAATACAAGGCCATTTGAGCATGAATTCTGATGATTGTATACAGCTTTTGTAACATGCAACATTTTGAGGTCTTTTCCCATTCAAAGGGTATGTATATATTTTGTTTTAGATAGCTTATTAGGCTAAAACCAATGAATACAACCATTTATCTCTGTAAATTTTGTAGTGCAACAATGTGGTAAACCACAAAGCCACAAACTCCTCGACTAGCTAACTATTAAAACACATAGATAAATACAAGGAGAGGCTATAGCACATACCTTAACATAGTGGTAGGTAGTTTTACTTTTAGAAAGGAAGACATCAAGCCCCTCACTCCCCACCAACACATTTTTTTTAAAACAACAAACATACAAAAATGATCCAACTAACCTGAATAAAACTAGGCAGGAAATTCTTACAAACCTACTTAAAATCTCTCAATATACTGTTATATGCTGCTTTATAGACACCACCCTGATTAGGATTACTGACATGATTTACTCCAGCGTTTCTGAATGTGGACGTAATTGCTGCATGACTGGTAAAAGCCAATCTGCAGACGCATCTCCGCTCTCATTAGCAGTTAAAAAGTCAAGTGCGGAAAAACGGTCCGAATCTACATTAAGCGGGAATAAAACACGATGTATCCACGCGGCATCGAGCAGCCGTATGCACGTCCCGACCATCTAAGTGAGATAATCCAGTTTTCCGGATGAATTGGTCTTTGTGTCTGCGGGGCAAAGATTAAGATAAAGATATTGAACAAACAACAATGGCTAACCTCTTACCCCTGCTGTTACCCCCACTGTTACCCCTGCTGCCCTGGCTTGCTCCACTGGTTAGCCTCCGCACTAGCTTTAGCATGCTTGGTTGCTTCTCTTATTATTTGTGTTTGATGGAATGTCTAGCAGGAACTGGTAGTAAAAATCTGCAATGTTGTCAGTTGCCAGATTTGAGTTATGCATAGTTGTTGTGTCCATCACAGTGTTGATTTTATTTAGATATATGAATCTAAATCTGGCAAAAGTAAAATTAATTTGGGAAAATATCTTTGACTTAGGCTGAATATAATGATGATGGCAAGAAGATAGAAAAGTTGAGGACGCAGACTGTCCTGCTGGTACAGAGGAGAAGGTGGGGTGAAAATCTAGTATAAATTGTACTTGTGATGCAGTACATTTCAATAACTGGTTTAAGAGGTTGACTAAGGTGGCATAGTTGCTGATATAGAAAAATGGTAACAGGAGCAGTGTTGGACATGTTACGTAATTAGTTATACTTAGTAGTTACTTCTCCCCAAAAGCACCTAGAGTTAGTAACTGTACTAACTCCACTATAAAAGAAACTAGTTACTCCAGAAAGTAACGATTATGTTACTTTTTTTAAGGGTGCACTCACACTAGGGCAGTGCTCAAGCACGACTGCATAGGGTTCTATGGCCACTAGGACTTTAGAACCTTGCCATGCTCATGGGCCACACTCACACCTGCACAACTGGGCCATAACACATGATGTAATCACATGGGACTGTTTGTTTACATGTGGCACAGCAGAGCTAACGCTTTTAGCTGAGAAAATAAATCCAGCAGCATAAAATATCTATTAATAGTGAGGGAGATAGTCCTGCTGCGATACACGCTCCTCTGTGAGTTTATGGATATAATAACACTACCGAGGAGTGAGGACCGTTGGAGATGAGAGGCTGCAGAACTTCTGTCTCTGTTACAGTCCTTATGGAAGGTAAACACAGATTTGTTGTATGTTTTGGGGCAAAGTTTATTTGTCCTCCCCACTGTTTTCCTCGTATGAACAACATCAGTGCAAACACAGGGCTTGTACAGTGAAGTCATGCGTGTGCACGTACAGAAGCAACCGTGCCGTGCTGTGTCTGTGAGACCCAAGTCAGGCAACAGCTTCAATGAGTAGCTTCAGTAACACACAGTAACAGCATGTTGGTAATGGCGCTGTAACAATAGAAAAAGTAATTAGTTACATTACTTGTTACTGAAAAAAGAAATGCCGTTAGTAATTTATTTTAACGCCATTATTCCCGTCACTGATCAGGAGGTAATAAAAAAATATTGGTTGAATGGCAACGGGCAATCTTATAACTATCAAATATGAATTATAATACAAGAATAAAAAGGAACACAATTTGAATTTTTTTTAAAAAAGTGTTGCTTAGAAATATTTCCAAATAGAAAGGAGCATTTTGCCTATAAATCATCCTCTCCACCCAACTTCATATACAGGTGCTCCCCTTCACATCTCTCCTCAGCGAGCCGGGGAGAGGTGGGCCAGAGCAGACCAGGGCAGACCTATAGTTGCTTTTGACAAAATATACTACTATTTAGTTCATTGGTCAAAACTTTTTGCAACTTTATTTTGCACTTAAGTAAAATGAGTAAACTATCTAACCCCATCTCCTGTTTTAAGCGTGGTTCAATTGCTTCCCTGATAAAATGGCTGAGTATTGAGACAGCAGTGGCCCCTCTGTGCAGATGATGTAAGGCTCTTCAGATGTCTTCAGAGCAGACCCAGCTGATGTAAACTCTGGTTCTAATCACACAGGAGAGAGGAGAGCTGCAGATTTAGGTGCTTGTTCTAATCAGGCTCAGCTAGGCTCCTTGGCCCCTCCCACTCTGCCTCTGCTGCCCTGGGTTAGGCAGAGTGACAGCGGAGGTGGACGAGGAGGTCATGCCTACACTACGCATCTATGGAGGATATTAAGAGTGCAGGAGATGGGACAAAGTACAGTCATGAACAATTTGCACAAAGGAAGAAGGTAGTGGTACATCATCAACCAAAACTGTGCAATAGGCTATTCCTATGGTAACACTTTATAATAACTAAATCTTAAAGATGTATTATGTTTATTGATATCTCATTACTCTGCTGAGAATGTTCAACAGTACATTAAGCAGTTCTACCTTACATTTAATTAATTACAGATGGTTTTATAGGTCAAAATTATCTAGAAAACAGGCATTCTGTCTGTGAGCAGGGTTGCTTCTCCACAGATTTGACCTGTGACTCCATGAAGCTAGAAATGTTTAATACGAATAAAGGTCCTGTTCCTGATATCTTCCATGTATTTGTGCAAACTTTATCTACCCCCAGAATATGTCAGCATCTACACATCACACCAGTGTTCTCATATCTGAATATGAAGAACAATGATATTCCATTTTTAACAAAATATGTTGGAAAGATGTACAACCTTGAGAAGGACTGTCCAGGCAGATAATAGTTATTCACAACTTTTAAGAATCTGCCAAAGAGGGTATACATCTCCCACTAAACATTTGGCCGCTTCACAAAAAAATGTGAAATCTTCATGAACAAACTTCTAGAAATCTACATGTGAAAAGGGACATCACAGTTTTTACTACACAAATGAAGACCCTCAAAAACCAGGCTGAGTTGTAGTCCAGTGTCAATAGCGCCGTCTTCAGTCACTCAAAGAGGAGTGAAGTGAGGTTTAAAGTTCTACTCCCTCTTTCAAATGTGACCAAGCTACTGTAGTACACTCCACAGCCCTCCCTCTGACTGGGCTAAAGGGAGGAGATTAATTAACAACTTTTATGCAAATTAGCAGTGTGTCCCTAATTATTTCTGCAATTCCAGAGGCTATAGGAGATTTGATTCGCCAGCAGTGGATCCAAAATGGCCGATTCCATCCTTCCTGAGTTGAAAACACACATGATATTTACTTTTAAATTACTGAAATCTCAAAAAGTTTAAAGAGTTTACAAATTCCAATTTTAATCATATTGAAGACTTCTTTTTTTATTTACACTTTATGACATAAAAAACATGTGTAGAATTTTTTTTTGTTGCTATACTAATTAGTTGTCTGACGTCCCCCTCAAGATGCCCCCTCAAGATTACCTAAACATGCATAGATTTAGCCAGAAACAACTCCACAACTCCATAACTTGTAAAATGTGTATGAAATTAGCATAACAAACACGTCCCCTCTAATTGTCAGAAAGTGTTAGCTGTGTTGAAAATGGGACGTGTCTCGTGGCCTGTTTGGTGCTAGTTTATGAGCTGATATTAAAGGCAGTTATAAGGAACATAAAGGGGATAAACTTTTACTGCCCAAATCCAAAGTGAGAGATGTGGTGAAGCGCCATAAAGAGTCGAGGTACACGTTGAGTATGCCCCTATCTGCAGTCATTACACAGCCTGGTTTGAGCACTGGGTTAGAAGGGGTTGGAAATTCTGTATACTGTTTACACTGTGTAGTAGTAGTAGCAGTAGTAGTAGCAGTAGCAGCAACAGCAACAGCAGCAGCAGTAGTAATATCAGTAGCATTGGTAGTATGATAAAATAATGCAACAATAAATTAAAACCACAGTCCAAGATCCACCCAAGATCCTATTTGTCTTTTTATGTCAGATGCCCTTCCTGTCACAACCAGTCATATGAACTAAGGGAATAAGCAAAAGTAATAGTTGGGCAAGCTCCAAACTGCTAACACACTGGTTGTTGTGCCATGATCATCTAGTCAACTGTCACCTACAGGTAAAAACTACAATAGGAAAAAAAAAATTAATATGTAATTATTACATTAAAAGTATGGTAAGTGTTGTGTTCTTTTTGTGTGTCTTTTTACGTAATTAAACTTATATTTATTTGTTGAGACTAGACTGTGATAAAACTAAACCATAAGAGTCAATTGGAGTATTTAGTCAAACAGGACATACTTTTTTTATTTTAAATCCTAATTTTTCTTGATTTTTTTTAAATGCAATCATTTGAAATCTTGATGCCTACTTCTCAACCTTCAACCACAATCACCTAACATACTACATCCTGTAATTTTAACCACATATTCTTCATGCAATTCCCCTACGCTCCATCCTAATACATCTCGGGCCTATTCATAACAGTGTAGTGTGGAAGTTACATTCTCCACTGACTGTTCTGATAAGCGCCTTCCTCAATTACATGTGCACCCAAAAGGCCTCTAATCTGCATGTGAGCATAAGGATAACTCGCTTTCCTCTCTGTCCAATCTCTCTACATTCTGACACTTTATGAACCTCTGATAGGGATCGCAGAGTGTATTACGGTTCAGCGCTCCGCCAAACTGTGTAGGCATATGTGCATTAATATAAAGTTAATAAGCTGGGAGACGCTTTGAACTCTGTCTAGCTGTAGCGTACATTTATTCTGCGAATTTGTTTTATAGCTCGCTTGTTGTCATATGTTATTTTGGTGGAAATCCGTCTTGTTAGGGTCTTTGCATTGAAATATCTACCGAGATTATGTGGGCTTTTGTGGTGCGCGGCGAGGGAGATTAAGCCTAAACCGGAGCGATGTCCCGGAAGACAAACAATGCAAATGGAAAAAAAGCTGGAGCTGTCAAGTTTGGCTTCATAAAATCTCAGAGTTAGTATATGAGGGTTAGGAATGTTTTCAAGTCAAGGCATTGATTGTGAGGTGAGGCCGTTTTGAGTGATGGCTGGGAGGGAGCGCTGGTATTCTGGAAGAGAGAGAGTAAAAGAAAGAAAGAAAGAAAGACAGAGAGAGGAAGAGAGAGAGGAGGCAGAGCGGGTATTAGTCTGATGAAGTCATACAGGAAATCAATGTGCTATTGAAAGGAGAAAAATGCCCTGCCCAAGGGTGGCTGCACACAAACACAGACGCCCCCGACAATGACTCCTCCTGCAGAGGGGTGGGGGGCTGAGAGGTGGGACATGGAGAGTTCAACTGTGAGTTATAAGCTTATAGAGAATGGAATCTGACCACTGATAAGTATGTCATTATTTCACAGAGAATGCTCAGGAGTGGAATAAGTCATCAGTGCTCCTCCATAAAAGTTACATACACAACTTTCATTTAAACTTGTCCCATATAAAAAAAAAGATTATGCCATTTTTTCCATGATAAAATTCTGTGGCAGATATGAGTTGTGATTACCTGCTCACAACACACCCACAACCGGGGACTGTACAGTTATACACATTTCTGGGATGTTTGATATTTGACAAAATACAGCTCTTAATTGGCATTGAGCATGAAGGAGCATGAAATTCACACTAGAGTGCAGTTAAGGAGTCCAAAGTAGTTTAACCAGTGAAATACGTTATAATGTTTGTGCACAATAAAAGCATATGGAAAGGTGTATAGTTTATTATCACATTTGAGATATCCTGTTTGGTAAATATATCTAAATGTTCAATACACCTCTATGTATGTAAGTGAATCCAGGAAGTGCTTTGTGTTTTCAGTCCACCCAGTCCTTTTTGGTCAGACTCCAGTGCTCTTGCCCCTGTCCAGGAGCAGTCCCTAGGAGTATTGGGGAACATTTATTTCAAAGGCGTGCAGCACCAAGCAGGAGAGTCCTTTAATAATGCATGTGCAGAGACAGGCCTATAGCTGGAGATGGCTGAGTGAGTGAGTTGTCGGCACACAGCCGTGCTCCATCTTGTTCACACCAGTGTCACACGTAAACACACATGGTCTGGTGCTCTTGATCTCCACTCCGACCACATCAATTGTTAATAAAGCCAGGGCCCAAGCTGATTACTGAGGGCTGTTCCACTCTTTATTCTGATCAATAGAGCAGGCTCTCCCTGCAGGCCTGCAGATGTTTGAAGGAGTGAACAAGGCAGTGAGGCAGAGCAGACAATGAGGAGCAGCTTATATCTTAATGACTTTAGTCGCAGCGCTGCAGCACAGGCAGATCCTGGCCTGGGGCTACTCCTACAATCTTTCAACTGTGGAGCAACTCCCTGTCCACACAGTGGGCCAGATCACTAATAAATCATGATCATAATTATGCATTCAATTTATATAGTGCTTTTTGGACACTCAAAGATGCTTTCCATTCCATTATCCATTCACTCAACACTTGGTGGTAGTAAACTACTGCTGAAGCCACCACTGCCCTGGGGTAGACTGAAACAAGTCTGCCAATCTTCAGTCTTCAAACTCTTCACAGATGCTCTGGTTTGGACTGGCGCACTCACACATACATACACACACGACATTCATACTAGGCAAGGTGGGTGAAGTGTTTTGTCAAAGTCACCATTGCTGCTCTGCTGTGGCACCTGGTATCCCCAATGGTCCCAGCCATGTTTAATTTCTGAGCTCTGATGAGATCGGGAATTGACAAACCAGCATGGCTACATGAGGACTGGATATTAATGCCACTGACCAAGTGTTCCACTGAGGACCCTGTAGACCATCAGTCACTGGCCTAAGCTCTTCAGGCCTATTACCATGGTAATCTGTGCCCCAGGCCAGAGGGCCAGGCTGCTGCTGGTACACACCTGTGTATGTGAGCATGTATCAACACTCATTAACACTGGAGCACAATGATGTGGCCCACACTAGTGTTTGTGTTCAGCCGGCATACCATGTTCACAGAGTAATTAATCATAACAGAGGAGGGGGAGGGGACGAGAGGGCTCAACAACATTATGAGACTGGGTAATTGTCTCATTTTCCTTCAGAGAGCCCAACCAGGAATTGAAAAACAAACTGCTAAAGCAGTCGGCCTGATGCAGGCAAGAAGTGATTAAGAGCATCAGCCATTCCCTGCTCAAAGGGCAAACCCAGGACAACTCCACACAGTGGACTCCTCTGGAACAAAGAGCGCATGGCCTCACCTTACAACCAACCAAATCAACAACAAAAGAATATCAGATTTTACATGTTGAAGGGGATAACTTTAATGTGGACTAACAAGATGAGGCCTGTAAGCCTGAGCTGCTGCAAAAGACACAATCACACATTTGTGTGGGGCAGTCATCACGGAGGCATTACTCCTAAATCCACTCACAAAGGAATGAGACAAACAATGGAGAGAAGAGCAGTCTGTATGAGACAGACAGATGCACTTGTTAGCCTTCCGGTCACCCAAAGCACTTCTGCTAACGGTAGCACTTTACTTTAAAGCCTGAGCAGCAGGACAGAATAACAAGGTAAGTGTGAAAACAACTCAAAGTTAGCTGCACTTCAGTGCGAGCAGTTTCCAGTCCTAAAATTAATTGCTTCTTACTGGGGACATTGAGTGCACATGACAGAGAAAGTCAAAGAGGTAAGAAAGGCATCGCCGTGGTCCACCCTTTGTTCCACAAATGACTAAATATTTAATGTTGCGGGGCTCTTAAGATTAAAGCTAACATGTTGTCAGTAATAGTGCAGCTACTTCAAAGGATGTGAATTATGCATTTCTTTCCTTTAGCGTGGAAATCAAAGCAGGTAATGAAGAATAAGGTTTGTGGAGCAGAGCTGGGTTTGCAGCAGGCGAAGACAGAAGGAGTGGGCCTTGTGTTTGGAAGGTTAATCTATTCGGAGTGGAGGTTATCTGATTAAAAAATCATTGTGTTCATTTAATCTGTTCCACTGGAGTTGGTGGCGTGAGGAGATGGTGTGTCACGGCCTAAGCAGCAGTCAAGAGAGGCTTAGGACCAAGTGGCAACTGGAGAAGTGAGGGAGAGCTGTTCGGAGACATACTGGAAGAGAGTTTATGTTTGTTGTTGAGCAGAATATTTCTAAATTTGCGTTGCAATTATCAGAAAGTTTGAGATTTCAAACTTATGAGAATCCATTGTATGGCTTCCAGTTACACTTTTGCAACAAACATTTTTTTTAATAATTGCTAACAAGGTAGCACGGGGAAAAGAGGTAGATATGCTGCTACAAATTAATTTAAGCCAGATCCATATTGTTTTATTATCGAACGCCCTGAGTACTGAGTTGACCTATGATTTCAAACTGCCTTTTACCATTTTAGAATTGTACAGGTGAGGCCTTCTAAATAAATTTGGCGTTGGTTAATCTTAAAGACTTGAGGGTGAATTTTTGTCTACATGACAACTTTCATCTTACATTTTATTCATCATTCAATGCCATTCGACATCCCAAGGACTGTTCTCCAGAATATGTAGTGCATGTTTTAGTTTGGCGGGGAAAATGCCAGGAAGAAATCCAAGTAGACAAAGGGAGAACATGCAAATTGCACTGAAGTGCTCCATCCAGGAATCACCTTTCTGTGAGATGAGACTTCTATCCATTTTGCTTTCACACAGGTTCTGACAAAGAATCAACTATAGACAGCGATGACAGCATGTCAGTGAATTTTCTATCATCCAATCTGGCAACATAAACTAAGGTTGATGTACTCTTCATTCTCCCAGCACAGGTCTATTGTAACTGAACTTAAACATTTCACTTTTCATCCAATTATTAATTTTGAATCTATTTGCTGTTCATAACTGTCTGTATTGCTGCATCTTAATGTTCAGTAGATAGTTTTAATTCAACTTACTCAAAGGAATCAGGTGGAAGAAAATGTTGTTTCAGGTTCAGTAGTAGCTGTGTAGTAGCTGTGTGGATTTTAAGTTGAAAATGTTTTGTCTGACATCCCAGAGGCTTTATCAACTCTGAAGAAAACAGAGGCAGTAAATTGTGTGATAGATGTAGTTTCAGTTCTGTGTTCTTATTGTTCTTATTGCAGTATAAAGCTTACCAGTGTCTAAAATGCAGATGATCTATTTAATTTATTTATTAGTACACTGGAACCACCTCAAAACCGTACTGTCCTCACTCAACCTTTGCACTCTCTTCCACCCATGTCTTCAAATAGGGCTGAGAGAGCGATCAGTCAGATGATTTCTCCCCAAACTCCATCCAACACACTCCCCCTCCATTGTCTTCTCCATAACCTTTCCCCGCTCAGTGATCCTGCCCGATATTTTGGTTCCCTGCATGCGTCCCAAAAGGCTACTTACCCCCGGAGCAGCTAGCGGAGGAGCTTGACATTTGCGTATGTGAGAAATGAGTGGAGATGGGGTACTCCACTCTCATTCCGGGCCCCTCTCGCACTGCTCCTCACTAGCGTGCTAATCGGCCCATTCCATTACACTGGATGGTAGTGCTATACCGCTGCTAATGATGCTAATGCCCATTTGGGGGAAGTCACAGAGGGGCCGCCAGTGCATCGCCACGGCAAAGGGGGGACACAAGGCGGGCTGTGACTTTGAGCTGACATGTGCTGAATAGTGGTGAGAAAGTTACAGATTAGGTTTAGAGCTGGAGAATAGTGGAGAGGTGAGGGATGATAATTACGAGGAAAAAAAATCAAAAATGTAATCTAATGAACTGCTTTAAATGAGAAATACACATTTTCAGTAAGTATTCTTGATAATGAGGTCTTCAATCAGTATAACGTACCATAAAATAATATTACAAAATTTGACTATTTGACTATTTAATATAAAATATTACTTAAGTCCCTAATTAGACAACTCCAAATTTAACTAACTTTAAAATAGTTGTTGTAGACCTATGGAGCCTAACAGCAACACATACTTCAAATTACACTCTGGATTCATGCCCCATTGAATTTATTTAAAAATGTGAATATTAAGCAACCAGCCAACAGCCAATCAGTGATTATTATTTTTTTCAAAAGTTTTTCAATAGGTCTTTGAAATGTATGGGAAATTTACTTCCTGAAAACAGAGCAGGCTTGGTCACTGTAGAGCTCATATTATCAACGTATAGATCTTATAAGAATTGGGATAAGTTAGCCAAAGTGTTTCTTAAACGACACACAGAAATTCAAATTTGGACAATGGAAATGGGTTTGATAAAAACTGATCTTAAACGAAAAAGCTAATAAAACTGTCTGAACGGTGGCCAAAACAAATCACTTGGGGAACTTGGGGGATTTGAATTCCGACCTAAAGCCCAGTTGAACAAGACTGCTTTAGACTAAATGTATTCACAAATATTTGATTAGAAGACACTGTGAGATCGATGGGTACATTTCCTCTGCTGCTTCCCTGATCTGGAGCTACATGCTGCGGGTGTTACTGTACTCTCACGTGAGGTGCTCCTCACATGCAAAGTGAACAAAGCCAGTGTTATTCTATTGGAATCAGATCCCTCTTTAACTGAACATAGACTTATCGACCACAGGCATGAGGAGGAGGAGCAGAGGAAGGGGTAAATAACATCTTCCTCCCCAGCAGCAGCAGCAGACAGTCAGGCATCATTAATCCAGTGAGCAGCCGCACCCTTTGTGTATTGGTTCATTTTACAACACTAAAGTACTGTCTAAATATTGACAACTCTCTGCTGTCGGAGCTATTGACTGCCACCAGAATGGTCCTCTCCAGAGCACGGGAGCAAGACATGAGAGGAGGTGGGGGAGTTTACTGTTCAAAGTGCGGCCTTCTGAGGGGCATCACCAATCATTTTCATGGTGTAAGATACAGACATCTACTGGGGCACTGAAGATAGAAACAGTTTGAATGAGGCTAAAAAGTAGCTGCTACATTTGAAGTAACGCTTACTAACAGGAGTTGTATCATGGTGAAAGAACACTTTTTTAAGGTTTCCAGCATATGACATGACAGAGAAGTTGAAGAAGAACAACAACAAAAACAGCACCATAATACAATAGCACCTCAAAGGACTGAAAGCAGAGTCTTGGTGGTATCATCCCTTGAGCAAGACACTCAACTTTCGACCTATTGATCACACACCTCCAATTATATCTGTACCAATTATGATGTGTGCACGAACAGAAGCACTGATTTAAATCTGATCAAAAACAATTCCCTTAGGACCTCCCTTATCTGCCAACTCCCTCAGCATAGAGCTCACTACCCCAGAACTCTCCAATATTCATTTTAATGTTACAAAAAAAAAGCTGTGATGAGCAAAACAGGAAATCCACCTATTCACAAACCCAATCACAAACATACTAAAAACATCTAATAAGCAATGCAATTCCACTCTTGGACCTTTTAATAGAAAATAAATGAGCGCAGATTTACATTATGCTATAACTCTGCTTCTTTATGTTTTCAATGCGCTGGAACACACACACGCCTCTCCTAACAAGCCTCGAATGTTCAAAAAGGCCCTGGTAATTACATGACAAATGACTGTCTGTTTAAAGCGCCAGATGAAAGACTCTAAATGGGGGGAAATGCGCTGAAATAAAACCCAATCTTTCTTCTTCTGGGCGGTTAAGTAGCCGGAGAGGGAGCGGAGACGATGTTTAATGTGGTTTAAGTATGCAGTGTGATTAAATTATAGTGCCAGATCTACTGTCGGCTGGAAACTTGAAAAAATATTGGTCCAAAGCTGTTTAAAAATGCATCAAACATGGTGTTGGGTTAGCGCTCTGTATCTATCTGAGGAGGGAGAGGGCAAGGGCTGCGGGGAGGGAGAGAGTCGGTAGCAAGGACGGCCAATCTGGGAGAGGCTGGAGGTCACATGACACAAATGTAATGTTAAAATGAGAGGTCAAGCATGCTTAATAATTAACTAAATGGAAGGAAATTATTTGAGATTTGATCTAAACACAGTTGGATAGTTAATTAAAATAATTGGTTGCTATAATGCAAGCATAACTGTAAAAGATTTGTCACACTCCATGGTCCGATTCTAGACCCTTATGGATTCAAACAGAATGTAGAAGAAACTAGCGGGTCAGGCAAATACTAACATATTCTAGAAAACATGGAGGGCCCGCCACCTTCTCAGCTTTACGGAGATGCTATTGCTTTTAACTATTAAGTGCAATGACAGATTGTGACAGTGACAGTGAGCATTCTGCAATTGTATTTTTTATACAGAATAGATGAGCAGAAACCACAAAACACTATTAACATACTCTATTGTTCACAGTTAATACAAGTGTAGTCTTTGGTCTTAAAATGCTCACTAGAAATGCTTTGTTTCTTGTTTCTTTGTCACAAACATAAATATATACCTATAAGATTAAACTAATTTTTTAAGATATTGTTTGACCCTCATTTAAACTGCATCACTCTTTAGCGCACAGTAGATTGATTATGAGCAGTACATAAGCAGTGCTGCAGACTTAATTCAACTTTTAATACATACATTAAAAGGTTTATAGGCAAGGGTGTGCAAAGGTTGTTCAAAAGGCCAAAGTTTTGCAAATTATAGTACCTTAAATTCACTGAACGCTCAAACACATTGTATGCACCTGACAATGAATCATGGGAACAATCACCTTCTCACATCCTAGCCCACAGTACAGACCTTTACTCTTTCTTCTCTCAGTGTGGAACAAAGAACAGGCCATACCAAGCTCTGCTCCGGCTCCTTCAATGAGGGAACAGAAAAATAAATAACCCGCAGAAAGCGCTAGAAGAATTATTGGGTTCATCCACATTGCATCAGAAGACCGCGAGACACAGAAAACGCTCCCCTGCAGCTACAACGTGGAGTAATGGGGAAGTTATTCATAAAAATCTGACCATGTAAGCACTTAGGCAGACATGATGTTTAATTTGTACTCGGGGGGGAAAAAAATACGAAGTTTTCAAGTCCGGCAGCGCGTACGGTACAATAATGTCACACTTGAGTGGGCAAACAGGTCACGCCAGGTCTATTGTGAGCACCGTGCGGCTCTCTGGCATCCACAGGGTTAACGGGCTGAATGAGCTGCGCGCCGGTAATAGGTTGTCCAAAATGTAGGGCTTATCTTATATGGCATACTTCCATAATTTGGATGGAGTTTGTGCGCTGTTTGTTTGCGAGGGGAGGATTTGGGCATGCCCCGCTCCAGTATGGCACAGGTGGAGTTGTTGGGGTACTGTAATTATAAGTGGGGGTTTAAACTGGGGGTATATACAGTAAAGGAGGAGCGGTGAGGACATTTTTTTCCGCAAATGTTGTGTATCTGCTGGAGTTGATGTTACCCAAACTGCTCTTTCCATCACAACATTGTGCATTATAAGAGCCATTACCCTCTGTAAAACTTCCAGATTTTAGAGCTTATAACTAAATGCATCAATCAAAACCACAAGCTTTGACACGTTACAAAGACGTGTGGGTCTGGAACCATATCCATTCTGCCCAGTTGCAGACAAGTGTGATATACAGGGAGATTAACCATTTAGTGAGAAGCAGGATCTGTTTATGTCAAAACAAACATGGCGGCTTACTTGTACAAAGGGGAAAAATAATTCAGTAGTCGTGGTACAAGTTAGTGGCTCTTGTTGGACTGGTCAAGCAAACACTCCAACGTATTCCAGAAAACATGGAGGGCCTGTCACCATTTTGGCTTGAGGGAGATGCTATTTCTTTGTCTGTTAATTTTAAGGCCATTGTGTGGAACATATTCCCCTTTGTGTAGCCACCAGAGTTTTATTTTTTTTTTGTTTTGTTTTTTTTTTTTTTTAACAATAAAAGCTGATGTAACTGAATTAAAGCAAGATAGATATATTTGATGACAAACTGTGGAAAGGTTGCAGTAAATGATAGCTGGAAAAAGATGATTCTTACCTTTTGTTTTTTTCAGTCTTTTCATTGACCCATATTGGACTGAGAATACAGACTTGATTATGTTTTTCACCAGCCATAGAGACTGTCCCTGATGAGCACTATTTTGAGTATACATAATTAAAAATGCTAATATAGCTTTGCATTAACGGTTTCTCTGAGACATTTTATAAAGCAATTATTTCTCTCAATCCACTTTATGAACAAATTTCTTCCATAGTTCCATATACTGTAAACTGTAAACACAATATGAAAAACCATAAAGTGCATATGACATTAGGCTATTCAATGCACTAAAACAGTTAATATTCAACAAAAATCTTGCCTAGTTTTTAGTAGTTTTACTAGTTTTAGGTGGCAGCAGAGATGATGTAGAGTTACTTCCATAACTGTTATCTAACAAGCAAAGACCAAATCATGTCTACAGCTGCACAATACAGTTATAAGATTGATGATAATAATAAATGACAACATCTAAAGAAAGAAAGAAAGAAAGAAAGAAAGAAAGAAAGAAAGAAAGAAAGAAAGAAAGAAAGAAAGAAAGAAAGAAAGAAAGGTGTAAACTGCCAGAAAAGTGCTTTCCTTGCATGTAAATTGTCTTTTGAATGGAATAACAGCATAGGTAGAGGTATTCCTTTTAGAAACTCAGCACTGCTTACTGTATTTGTGTATATTTCTTCTTGATTTATTTCCCACAAACCGTCACTTATCTGATGCAGAAAAAAACATTAAAAAAAAACTGTCATGTGCACTTCAAAGACCTGAACGTGAGTATGTGCAGTGATCTGTGTTGGCTCCACGCTCGCTCATGCCTATTTACCACACTGTAGAGCATGTGTGCCGCTGCCCCCAAGTTCATAGGGCCTGAATGCTTTGACAGCTATACCAGATCCCGCCGATAACCCTGCCAACAACGCCACAATGCCCCCACAGCCCGGCTCCAATTTCCCACCACCAAGACACCCAACCAACCACAGGGAGAGGGCCCACAATGCTCTGCCCTCATCCCCACCTTGCTACCACATGAATGGAGAATCCCAATTGATTCCTTCGCACAACCAGTCCATTTTCCCAGCCACAGAGGGGGGATTTTGTGCTCATCTGCCCTTCCTTGTGTACCTCATATCGGGGGTAGAAGACTTATAGAAAGGCAAAGGTACAAAAAAAAAGGTGGGGATCTTTATCAGAAAGCGAATTAACGCTGCTCAAAGTGCTCCATTTGGAAGGTATATCAGGCCAATCCATTAAAAGGGCCTTCAGAAAAGAGGCGGCAGAGGACACCTTGAGAGTGAACACAGGACCTTGCTGAATTAGCAACTCCTCGTGCACACCAGGGGAGAGAGATAGAGATAGAGGGGCAGAGGATGGGAGAGAGAGAGAGAGAGAGGGAGAGAGGGAGGGAATAAGACAGTGAGTAAGAGAGAGTGATAGAGGGGAAAAGAGGGAACGGGAGAGTGGGAAACATGGGGGAGATAGAGAGAAAGGCAGAGAAGGAAGAAGAAAGAACAGGGGGTGAGTAAGAGTGAGAGAGAAAGAGGGAGGAAAGACAGAGCGCGAAAGAGGATGATAGAGGGAGGAGAGAAAAAGAGGAAAGACCACATGGAGCGGCATAATCATCTGCTAAATAAGCCTTGCCGTGTGTAACCTGATGGAAGCACAGGGAGTGGAATGAGAGACACAAACTTTAGGCAAATATCAAAGGTGCTGTACCTGATTTTTACTGTCTTAAAACAGGACTAGTTCATTTTAAGCAGTTTGTAGTGGTCTAAAGTTATTCTCACTTACCCTTATGCATCCAGCGAATCCTAATTATTCATAACAATTAATTGCATAAGTGCTTTTCACAAGTTATTCCATGACAGTAAAGCTAACAACAGAAAGCATGACAACACACACTTGCATAGGAAACAATTGCATTACAGCCCCAAATGCTGCACTTTCTTGAGATGCAATTAGCATATTAGCATTTTTTTGCTAAGAGAATAGACTAGGAGTCAATCGCTAATTTTGAAGAGGACACGAGTAAAGATATATTTTTGTATGTACTTCCCTGTTAAATAAAGCTAATATTTTACAACACTATGATATGTACAAAATGCATTTCATAATGTAACAAAATATGATATGTGTTAATTCACAGATTAAGAGAGATATTTTAGGTTGAGGGACTGTTTTACTATAAATTCTATTTCTAACTGATCAGATTCTTTTTACATTTAGAGACTCAAACTCCAAATACTACTTTCGTTAATCTGTTTTTTCTTTTATTATGGTGTACACTTGAACTACACCATAAAAGTACAGTGATTTAGTAGTACTCCTACGGCTGCTCTGTAACACACGCACAGCTCCAACAGGGACTTCCATTAATCTTATCCAGGGCCTGTCCTCAGCGGGCTGACCCAGGTAAGGCAGGGGGAGGCTGGGGTCAGGGGTGACTGTAGTGCCCCTGTCTGGATGGGTGCC
>KN504077.1:0-11523 GCA_000787155.1 Scartelaos histophorus | reverse complement strand
CAGTGGGGTGGGGGCAGTGAGAGACCACCCTATACCGGCTACAAGAGGTCAGCCATTAGGAGGAAAGTGATTTCTGAAAGAGCTGCGGGGCAGAGCAGGAGACCGGGGTAGGGTTTTACTGGAACTGTCCAGTGCTAGTATAGAGTGGAGATACAGTAAGTTCACATGCAGAACCACTGAATACTACAGCTCTAGGGATAAGGTTGATGGTTCAATCTCAGCTACGGCCTGAGCATCCAGAAGTCCATAATGTAATTATCCACCTTCGCTGTATGTAGATGCATTTGGCAGTCACGTCTCTCCCAGTCATCCCCAGGGCAGCTGTGACTATGTAACAATAAAGTTTAACTGGTGTGAGCTGTGGAGAACCAAAACTGCAAGATTCCAGCACATGCCCTGGGCAGGATTCGAACCCCAGTCCTTCAGCTCAAATCAGTGTTTCAGCAGCTACATCATCATCACTGGGAGAACATGTTTGACATACACATAAAGCAACATATTCTTTCATTGAACTCAATGGAAACAAAATCTATTTTAATTAACAGTTCAAAAACTATAAAAGTGACATATGTGAAAAGTAATAGCAGAAAAGAGAAAAAGTGATGATGGCATTACAGACACTCAATTCATTCTCTTGCATGTTGAAAAAGCGACACAAGATTGTTATCACCAATATCCTCAGCTCATTTGCAGTATTGCTTTTTTCAGAAACCTATACTGGTTAAAACACATCATTCATTCATCACATTCAACTTTACAGCACATGGTGGGTTTCAGTTTCAAATGTGAAATACCAAGGCTAAGATGTAAAAAGTCTGAATAAAGCTTCATCAAATCTTTCACAAAAGATGCAAACCTAGAGTCTAATGGTCACAGTCCATACTGAACTCACTGCAAACCCACAGCATGAGAATATAGGATAAAATCCATACATGGCTGTGCTGCTGAGGAGAGGCATGTTTACCTGAAGTTAATGTGATGCCTCAGCAGTCTGACTTGGGCTAACTGGAGGCACAAATGATCTGTTTTTGTGAGAAATTCTATTTTCTGTAACCTTAGCCCAGCCCTGTAGAGGTAGACTCAGAAATATATATCATTTTGTTATAATGCCATCAGCAATAAATGTACATACGACCCCTGCATATTATCCTAAACTCAATTTGAGACTCCCGCCTGTCACCGCTTCCAAGTAAAATAAAGAACCCAACAACTCCCAACTATCTCTTGTACAGTATCATGGATCAAATTTCCATTGCACACATTTAGACCATAAATTTTTAACATCACACTATGTAACCTGACATCAAATATATAGCCTCAAATATGAAAAAACAGAGCGTAATGAAAAATATGCATCCATTTTTGGTGCTTTGCTTAAAAAAACTTAAGTTTCATTTCCCTTAGATGACCCCTTGTCTTTCTTGTATTTGACCCCGCCAGACAGAATCAGGGTGTTTTTATGTTGCACCTATGCACCTGCACCAACACAGGAAGAAGACCACTGAATGGCAAGGCAGGTTCTATCAGTACTGCAGTCATAATATCAACTTCCATGAGTTTATCACAAGAAACCAGAATGAAAATGTTATATGCCCTAAAATACTGAAGAGGTTGGGTAACCTTGTTTTGTTCCTTGTTTAGACATGACCATCGTTCATTGCTTAATACAAGAAACAATTCACTGCTTGTTCAAAACTACAGAATTGATACTATAGGTCCCCCTCTTCAAAGTGACATTTCATTGTGACAAGGAGAGGATTTTCATGTAGGTGTTTTCATTATTGAAAAAAATGGCTGTGTGACATTTTTAACATGTAAGACCCAGACCCATACTCCGAATTTGAAGTCTTCCATATTTGCAAGTATAGAGCTGTAGGCAGGGATAGAGGTTAGGTGAAAACGGGAATTCTCTGAGCCTCAACTGCAGGACAATAAAGAATTACGCAAACAATTATGAATCAATCGAAAAACAACTAATATGAGATGGGGTAGATGGTACAGTGAGGAACATGGAGCTTGCTGGTGCCACCCTGCCTGGGCCTCCTCTCTGCTGCTGATAGGAGCACAGTGCAGGGCCTCTGGGGTCAGTCTAGGCTTTGACTCTCTTACACAATAGACAACAGCTCCAGTGTGAGGAGACAGAAAAGCTACACAAACATGAATGAACCTGATGAGTGAGGAGGTGGAACAGGTCAAACTACGTTGATCAAGAAGCACTTCTAGGTCACCCCAAAATACTAAGATTTTACACGTAAAAAACCTGGGTTCTCTTGCAGCTAAAAGAAAGGAATTAAAAAATGTGTATTATTTGGACAGAGTTTATTTAACTCTGGCTTGTAGGTCCAAATCTTTTTTCACAATCACTGATAATGTTAAAAAGGAAAAGGTAGAGATTTTGTCAATTAATTTGCTGGGCATATGTTTACACTTTGAACTGATAGTAACAAGGGGTTAAGTTAATTTGATGTTAAAACCAATGATGGGGAGCTTCTAATTATATTTGACATTATATTGTCATAATTCTAACAATTATAAACAAATTTTATTTTATTTTTTTAAGTTTATAGATTTAAAACAAGATTTAAGTTCAACACTTGTGGCTGCGGAAAACATACACAAAACGACACTTGAACACTTGCTTGTTTGATGAAAATACCCCAGAAATTTTAAGTTTAAAGAGCCAAATAACAACTTGTAAAAGCACATGGTCATCTGTTCTGCATGCCCCCAGCCGCTCCAAACACACTTGAAAGTGGTGTTTAAACGTTGCTTCCTGGTGCAAGCCGTGGGCCTCCCCTGACTCCGGTCTCCTCTCCAGCCCCTCATCTCTAATGCATGAAGCAGAGAGAGAGAGAGTGCCCGACTGCAGTACAGGCGGGGGAGAGAGGGGCGCTCCGAGAGGCTCACCCCAGCACGCCGGCCCTACACTTTCATATTCTAATAAACCCTACATGAATACGCGCGCACACAGAAGAGGGGAAATTGCATTGCTAAAAGTCTGTGTGTATCAAAGGGCATTGGGCGCAAACATCTCAGGAGCACACATCAACATGCAGTCCGGCATTTTCAGAGCCGAGCTCACAACACAACAGGCCACAGGGATTAGAGTGTGCTGACGACAGCATGCTGCAGCGCAAACACCACTACTGCACTGCTACTGTGGACTGGAAGTTCTCACCAGAGCTGGAGACTGGCCATGTTCAAACAGAGCTTAGATCAAGGATGGAGATAGGTATAATTAAAAGCCTTACAAAACTATGCACTATATAACTTTTTATTGGAGGGTCTGACTAAACTCTGGCATTTGTGGACCTAAGCAGGTGATGAACTAGGCCAGTTACAGGTCAGATCTGTAACAAAACAAGCTCACTCACATTAAAAATCTGATTTTCAAAGGTATTTTAAGCAATAACCTGGCATGTATGTATGGTGAACACATATATCAGTAACAAGTATCCATTGATCAGAGCTTACATATGGGTCAAGAAAAGGGTAATATTCACTTTGCTTTACTTTCACAATGTATGCTCTAAATTTATATTATATTAATAACCCATGTGTTATTAATTATGCATATGTTGGGTGCAAATTGAAAAATAAAATAAAACAGAAACAAAACAGAATTTCAGATTATTATTGACACCACGCACACAAACATGCTCTTCTTCTGGAGGGCAAGTCCTTTAATTCCAGCTCCTCTCACTCAGTTAATGTCGCGTGTCCCTGGTCTCTGGGTTAGCCCGTGATCCAGGCTCATTGACAGTGCGTAATGCTGGCTGTATGCATTGATTATATGACACCTCCTATTCAGGTGTGCTATTAAAAGTCCCCCGCTCTCTTACCTTCTGGATAATGCCTCATAATAGAAGCGAGGGTGGCAAGCAGAGAAGGCCAAAACCTGACAGAAACACTGGACCGAACACTCCAAAGCTAGATTAAAAGTCTTGATTAGATTTAAACCAGGCTTCTTTAAACACGTGCTAATGAGGATTTGACTTTTTGGTAAGGTCAAATGTACTCACACACATTTTTATCCCGAATGCTAAAGATATCCAAATGACATTTTTAGTTCAGTTAAAGCTTTTGTAAATTAATGAAATGTAGTTTTTTCCCCTTGTAGTAGTAGTCATTGTAACTGCAGTCTTAACTATTAAACGCAAACTATAGCAAGCTATATTAGGGTTGTGAAAAGTATAAAAAATTTGGCACTGAAAGATTTTAAACCTAGTATCAAAACTAGATACTCATTTGAGCAGGTATCGATCATAAAAAGTTCACATGCACAAAAATGAACTTGAATAGCTTTAGAGTGATGTAAAGCTGTATAAGTGAGTAAATAAGTAAAAGTAAGTAGTAAGTAAGTGTAAGACCACATATACAGACTAGTGTATGTCCATGGATCACTATGGAACATACCTGGATGACTGAGGGATTATACAGATGCTAGACCACATGGTAATATAAAAGAAAGTAAAATAGAAGATCTACTGGTCATTCAGAGTGCAGTGTGCAGGCTTTGTCTCATTTAGTATTATGATTTAATGTTGAAAATGACAAATGTCTAAATAATAAAACTATCATTGTGGTAACAGAATCGGTATGGAGTATCAAGTCTATTCCTTAGTATCAAAATAAAGCAAATGTTAGTATCATATAGTAGTGACACTACACTATAAGCTGCTTTGTTAGCCGTTTGTTGGCAGCCCACCTTGTTCTACCTCACCATCTGAAAAGTAAAAGCTAGGTATATGTTAGTATCCATGCAGCAGATACTGTGTTTATATCTTTCTGGAGCGATTGCACACCCACATCACATTGCTTGTTTTTTTCGTTCTTTTTAAAATATATTTCTATTGGCCAGGTGCATCTACTCTTTCTCCTTTCTTTGGCTTGTGTTACCTGCTTTACAGAGCCCTCTGAATTACAGAATAAACAGCATAATATCTTAGACTCAAGAACACTCAGCAGAACAGCTCTGTCCTTATCCAAGTACCACTCCACCCCTCTGCTCTTCAAGTGATAAACCCTTGCAGACATGCTCCCATCCTTCACATCTCTACCACAGCCTATAGAAGAGAGAGGAGGGACGAAGGAAGGCATGCTTTCATTTACATCTCATGAGGGATGCTTGGACTAGTCTGGTGCTTGTCTGACACTCTTCTTCTTAAACCCCTCTCCCCCCAGACTTACAGACTTCATATATGTCGTACAAATGAGCAAACAGCTATTAAGAGCAGAGAAGATATGCCTTTCCTTTAATTAGAGCGTGGTAATTGCTAAGCGTGTGAGCCCGAGTGCTAATAAGTGCTATGACTTAATATAGCAGTATGTTTTGTTAAGAGGGTGACGGAATAAGATAATGAATAGTATTGCAAATAAGGTCAATTATTTCAGGAGAGGCTGGTATTTTTATTGATATAGTAAGAGATTAATTTTGGAAAATACTCATAAGGCTGTAGTTGTAGTAGAAGTGAAGATTTGTTTTACATCAGGTAAATATGCATAATGTGTCTTTATCTGGTCCTGGAAATTGTAATTTTAAGTAAAGCTTAATGAAAATTTCCCCCAAGACTTTAGAAACATTAGTTGGGAATGGCCATGGCTCAGTGGTAGAGCAAAACCATAATATACTGTTATGTCCTTGAGAAAGACAGTCAAAGAAAACAAAGAAATAAATCATTTAAAAATTCATAAATCAAAATTGCAATGTATGATGAGCCACAGAAAGCTGGCTGGAAGTGACAACACTGTAAAAAAATATTTATTATTATCTGTGGCCAAACCTTGTTGTCAAGCCTGATCTTGTTAGATCTCCCTGGGCCTGGTTACTACTCTGCTTTGATAGAAGAACGCTGGGAATATCAGGTGGATATGGTAGTGATAGGATTGTGTCCTTAGGCAAGACACTTCACTCAAAATGTTTGTATGAGTCAAGAGTTTGAGGCAGTCCACGCTCCATCTGTCTTCTTCAGGGCAGGTGTGGCTACAACACAACTTACCACCACAGAGTGTGAAGTGAATGAATAATGCACAACTTTGTAAAGCGACATTGAAGAAAGCGCTATATATGACTAATGCATAATGATTGAAACTTTGTCATCAACATTCTCTGGGGGGTGTGATACTAACTAAAGGCATTGCTCTGTCTGACTGCGTACAAAATTATTGATGACTGCAAAGTATCAGTAGTTTCTTCCAAAATCTCGAGAATGTCTAAAAAAACAAAGGAAACTTACTCAAAACTATTTCATAACAAAAATATAGTTAAAACCACAACCTATACACAAATTTACATCTCCCCTAGCTCTGTCTCCCTTCCTCTTCCATAACACAGTGTATACCGTCTGCAGGTTCACGGGTAGGCAGCTATACAAAGCCATTAGAGGGAGTAAAATGAGGACAGACACTATAGAGCAGATGTACAGAGAGGAGCCCTGTTAAGCCCTATACTCTCACCCACTCAGTATTAGCTCCACAACACAGCAGTCTACCTACTCTGAGCCATTCTGGGAAGCTCCTGTTTGGGCTAGAATAGAACACGACCACAATGGCTCCTGAGTGCGGAGGGAGGAGGGGGAGGAAGGAGGGAGAAGACACTAGCATCTGTTTTCTGTTTGCGTTTTATTCCCAAACATCAAATTGAATCAATCTTTTAATACTCTGGATTGTATAAACGCGAGGCGAAGTGCTTGAATAAATATCGAGAATGAAAATGGCTTTCTGGTTGACGCCTATTATCTATCTGCTTTATTTATGGAGAAGAGGGCTGGCTCCAAATATGTGCAACGTTTAAAAAATAAAATAAAAATACAGAGATAATGTCTTTAGCGTTTTCAATTTCGTATTTTTTTAAGTGCAAGAATAAACATTGGGATTTACATTGTATTTACATTTCGATCAGAATCAACTTTGCTTTTGTGTTTGTATGTGGTAGGACTGAGGGGGTACCAGAATGACACTGACATGTTTAAGAGGAAAATCATTAAAAGCAACATGAAGGCGAGATGCTGCTGTCGGAGCCGCATCAACTATGACCGATAAACACCACTATAAATACTGCTTTTACTGCCTATAATACAACACACTCAATATCCCTCCTCACCACAGGAGGAAATTATTGTCCATTCCTTTTAGCTCACAGGGATTCATAACACTACAGGTAATTATGTGATACTGTAAGTTTGATTTGTACGTTGAAATGCTGAAAGGCATGCTGTTCTATACCTGAATGGTGATAGTGTTATTTGCCCTATGTCTTTAGAGGTTATAATACTCCCTACAATATACAACAGAGGCATGGTCTTGAAGTACATGCACCATGTGTTGAGTATTCATGTCTTTGGGGCCTGTATAAATAAACTAAACTAAATAAACTTTTCCCACGCTTCTCTGTATAAGTCTTAGCTACTTTTATAACATAATGTGAAAGTGGCATTATATAGCCCATTAAAGTCAGAAATTTAAAATTTTGATTTAAAAAAAATATCCCTTACAAACCCACATATTTAAGTCTGTATTTTATACTATTTCACGCATGGAAACATAATAAAAGGATTTTTTCTTATGCATGACTTCCGCAATACGGGCTAGTGCCTCCCAATTGCATGAAGACAGAAATGGGCACCATATGATCACCATACGATCATATGTTAAATCTTACAAAACTAACTAAGTGTGTCAAGGATTTAAGAAATTGAAAAAGTGCACGTGAAAACAAAAAATAATTCCCTCAGAATCTAACGGTGAAAACTGCCAATGCCCTGCTAGTCAAACACAGGCAGTTTGATTTCATAATAATGACATTGCTGTCTTATGGGACAGTTCTTTCTGGGCCCAACAGGTGCAGGACGTATTGAGCTGCCACATGCTCACATCAGGACAGAGGGTAAGCGTCATTTCCAGTTCTTATTATAGATCCATGATTCCACATTAGGTACAGTGTACACCACATTTAGTGCTCTTGTCTCACAGCAAGAAGGTAGCAGTTGCTCCATTTTCTCTAAAAACATGTACAATAGGGTGTTTCTTACAAAACATATTCTCAAACTCAGAGGGACTTTCCTGATTTAAATAAAGGATGGTACATCTCGCAGGCTTCAATCTTCAACAGCACAAAATGGCTCAACCCCGCATTCTTCTAGATAGTTGAAAATTGCTATACATTTCCCTCTGTTTCATTCCTAGTTCACCTTTAATATTCACAGTTTGTATTTCCTCTCCACCTGATTGGCCCACAACCCTGTCTGCTCTCATCCGTCATTTGTGAGGGAGGTGCAGAACATTAGAGCCTTGTCGTGGGGCCCTGATTAAACACTGCCGGGGGACAGTAAAGAAGCATCACCATGGATAGGCCTGACACTCAGATGCATAACAGCACATCACATCAACGCTGGCTCCCATTAATATCCTCCCAGTGTCCGCCGGTAACAAGTCCTTCCCTCCATATTTCTTTGTTCACATTTTTACGAGTGTTGCACTGCTTATTACCGCGCACCATCCAAACAAACTTCTCCATGCACGCAGTAGATGGTCCGGAGCCGAAGATGACTTTCTCTAGTCAGTGCACGCTCCACTGTGTTGTGTGTGTGTGTATGTGTGTGTGTGACAGCTTTATAGGAGTCATTTATCCTGCTCAGCGGCCTAGTGTAGTGCGGAACGGTGGCCAGAGTGCCAGGCGTAGCTTATTGTTGTGTAGCCTTTATGGGCTACATTAAGTACAGCTGAGTGAGAGGCAAACATATAGTACAATACCCTGAGCTCACACATGTCATACAGGGCAGGATTAAGTACCTCCCAGGGCCCAGGCCACTGCTGCTGCGGCTGCTCACTGCTGCACTGTACCACAGTCAGGTGTACAGGCGGCAGACCGAGAGCATGACTGTACCGTTTCTACAGGGAAAGTCTTGATTTACTTGAGTAATTTTGCTAGGTGTGTGGTGGTGGTTCATACAGTAGTTGCAGTTCAAGACTAACATCGAATCTCACACACTTTGTTGCATACTTGCATGTATAATCACAAATAAGCACTCCACCTTTCCTGATCTTATATATTGTTTTGTTTTTCTTTTAGACAGGCTAACTCCATCTCACTAATTCTTGTTTCTAAAAGTAGTTATTGAACATTGCCCATTTAAGAAAGGTCTTATTGTCTTTTTTGCAACTTCAGAACACCAAATATCTCTTACAGGCTTATGTGTAATGTACTCAGTTTTGGCTTAACAATAGTTCATCATTTTGATTATAACTAGAGCCCCCTGATGAGTGGGCTCTTCCAACAGAGGTCCATAAAGTCTATGCTTATGAAAAACTTGCCAGTCAAAGAAATCAAACCTCTAGTTGTATGGTGGGAAATATGGCTGCAACAGGTCTCAGGAAAAAAAGAAAAGTCTAAAATTTGAGTCTAAAACCCATATCCGATCATGCAGCGGAAAAGACAATCGCACCCAATCCGCTTGATTCCCTCACTTCACTTACCCACTTTCAACTCCCCTTACACCTGCGCGTCTGTTCCTCTGAAAGCCTCGTAAGCGTCGCCTCTTCAACTGGATTCCGCCACGTAAAAATAGGGACCATTATATCGCCTAATGCCTACCTGCCACCCTCTTCCGCCCCTCCACCCCCACCCCACCCATGTACGCAGAAGGCTTTTACATGATGAGGTGGATGACATGTTACACACACCATCCATTACCATATGTACAGTGGAGGAGACCCGGGCGGCGTGACTTATCCTAATGCATGTTCCGCTCTCCCCTGTGGGCGCAGGAGATGGACCATCACAACATGGAATTATATGCCACTTGAACTCCGAAAGGGGTCCCATAGAGATGAAAGAGCGCGCCCATGATACACCACTTGTACTGACGGCGCAGTGCTTTTCAAGTAAATAAAAACATTATCATATGGCCTCTTACCGGGTTCGTTTTGTGAGTTGATATGTGTCCAAAGCTAGGAGAGAGGGTTGGGATAGTCTAGTAAAGTAGACTGTGAGGTTTTTTCATGCAAAATCTGACCTGCATGCTTTTACTGTCAGAGGATTGGTTATAGATCACAAACCCAAAGATGGACATTGAAAACTGTATATAAATTAAGGTTTGTAAAATATACACAGTTGATGTATCATGATATATTAAGATTACAGTATGTAACCCATCTTATACAGCTCCTTGTTGAGTATATTTGGTGTGTCCAGAGGTGTGGAGGTGGTTGTTCAAGGCTCGGTGGTGGTGTGGGGGGTGGTGGTTCCTCTCTAATTGCCCCTCTAGGTGCCTGTGTACTGGAGAGCTGAAGTGAGGGTAAACACACATCCACACATGATTAATAGCCAGGGGTCAGGGCAGAGCACCGGGGCCAGGCACTGGACACTGAGGCTGGAGGTGGACCAGAGGAGTGCAGGGATCAAGGCAGGCTTTCATGTCCAGGATGACTGCTTTAAAAGGGTTATGGGACCTTCTTCATTTCAGTTTGATTTATAGTAGTTTCTGTCTTGGTCACAAACAGTAAATACAGTCGTTTATTTGCACAGCTAATAATAAAACTTTTAATTAGACTTAGATTCATGGGGTGAATGATCAATCATGCATTAGCAATACGAGGAAGGAAATGAATGAGAGGAAATATCTAACCTGAGGTCTAGATACAAGAAGAGAAGATGGAGAGGCTGTGAAAGCTGATGGTTCTGCTGCTGGAATATGGAGAGTGCAACAGTAAGAATGACATCAGACGTGATTTGTGGAGTTTACGGTGACAAGAAGATATATGATACAAAAAACTTCCTGGTCAAATGTAGTCAGCAGACGAACCTCTGTTCTTCTCTCTTCTATTTTTAGTTTGAAAACCTTTTTTTAAGTTGTAAAACACCATTGTTTTGACATAAATTAACCTGTGTTTGGGCAATTCGCCTGTCAACCGTCCCCTTCGGAAATCTTGAAGACAGGAAACAGTTCTAGTCAAGATTATACGTTTTTGTGTGTTGGTGTGAGTTTACACATGGCTAGCCAGACAACAAATGTGTGAAATTTGCTTCATCATAACTGGGGATTCCTTCAGCTTATTTGGACATCAAAAACATGGATTTTCACACTGACAAGATCCACATCAACCTTAAATTTCGAACAGAGAAAAACACAAAATAAAACTAGCAATGTGTTTACTTTGGGTCATAATTAGTGCAGACAGCGAGTCACGGGTGAGGGTGAAAGGCAAAGTGGGAGGTCAGAGGTGAGGGTCGCTGTGTCATATCAGGGTCATACGCAGCCCACGGCTACCAAATCCTTAACAAGCTTTGATCAATATGAGAACAACACGCTCACCTCCTCCTTACTATCCTAGGTGGTCCTCCTTTGCACATTCCACACACAGTAGCAGCCGCGACATCCCTCCTCTATTACCTGCCCACTCTGTCTTCCCCCTGTCCCATGACACCCCCCCACCCCTCTGAAGTCTATACGCGTCGCCCGCTATCTCCGGGCTCCATCTAAACCGCCGCACATCCCGGTCTGAACTCCACTCACGACGGGGTCG
>JACN01084633.1:0-12208 GCA_000787155.1 Scartelaos histophorus | reverse complement strand
AGTGAACTTTTTTTTTTTTACAGTGCATGAGTAACAGAGCTTGCCTACAGTTAGCATCACACCTCATGAAATGTGGATGTCATCAGCTGCAAAGTGTCAATATGTTGTATAAAAAAGCATATATTGTTGTTAGCTATACCTATCTTCTCTAGTTGTTTGGAGACAAAGGGCGAGTTCTCCCACAGTTTGGCTCTAAGACACTTGGAGAGGACGAGAGCTCCAAGCACAGCAGTGAAACCTGTCTTCATCTTCAGACTTAAATATTCACACAAACCTTTGGAGAGGAAAATACATTCATACCAAAACTCTGATCACATTTATATAATTTGTCTATCGCATTTAAAGGACCTGTACCTGATTTTTGTTTTGGGTTTTTTTTGTCTTTTTTTTGTCTTGCCCCAGTATAGAAATACTTTAGTTAGTCTAGTTGTTAGGTTTACCTTGATAAACTCCGCTCTGGTCTTTGAATGTTCTGAAAAGCACTTATAAAATCCACAAAGTGAATATTTAGGATACTCTGAATGCTTAAGGTAAGTGAGGAATAACTTTGGAGCATTGGAATCTGTTTAAAATGAGTTGGTTCTGTTATTCAACAGTTTTTAAGACAATAAAGGTCAGGTCAGGTACAGTGCCTTTAACCACAAAATAGAGTTATATGCAGAATGTACTGATTATAAATGCCCTCAGAGGTCAAAGGGCAAATGTCAGAATGCTAGAAATGCAAGGGTAATTCTTCGCTATTTGTACAGTAACTACTCAGACCACTAAACTTAATCATACATCTCCCAATGCGCAGTCCATTTCTGAAGATCTTTGCTGTGTCCTGGGTCAGTCCAAACTCCTGGATGGTGATGGAGCCTAGCTGAGCCTGGATCAAACTATAAAACAAATACAAATAAGAATGTGTTGAAAAACAGCTGAACAGTGCACAAACGCTGAAAACGCTGAGACACAAACCAATTCACTTTCATGTCATTGGTTCGGATTCTTCCTTCCATTGGGAACCTGTAGAATATAGTATAGTAAAAAAAAGTAAATTAGCACTACTTTTTCTAACTACACCAAATACAACAAAGTTAACCATAAGATCTACATTAATTGGATCATGGCCTCTTCTTCGACCAAAATTTATTCTTTAGATTTTGATAATAAAGATTTATGTGGGACATGTGGGATTTATAGGTCCATTCTGCCTTTTTAAATGTGCATACAAATACACCGTTTCCTGACACTATTCCATTTTATTATTTTTTGTGCATGAATTTCTGTGCAGAAAAGGACAGAAGAGCTTTTGTCATGTCCTCTTTTATTCAACTAGGATGAGGGGTGGAGTCTGGAAGTACAAAGAACAGTTTTATTTCTTTGAACCTTCATCAATTTTGTTAAGCTTTTGGTAGTCATGTTTTTGTAAGTTTTGTATTTTGTACTTTTACCAAATGTTTTTTGTAGTTGTGTGTTCGGAGCTTAAAATATTAATGTGTTCTCTGACCTTATGGTGGTGCGGTTCTTGTCCCTGTTCAAAGTGTTCAGCAGTCTCTTCTCATTCATGCGCAGCTGGATGTCACTGAACTCTTTGCTTTTTGACACCAGCTCGGTCTAAAAAACAGAAAATACAACAAATACAATACAATAGTATAAGTGTAAAGATGTATTTAAGTGTAAACTAACAGTACCAGGTCAGATAGAGTTTCTGTGCCTGAAATTTGGCTGAATTGTTTCATCGTCTCAAAAGCAACGCAATAACGAGCCATCAGCCGCCCAGGCTCTGGGAAAATACAATTAAAACGTTGAATTTGTAATGTCTGTACTATGCAATAGTTAAAAAGGGCCCATGTCTGACCCATAGACTGTATATATAAACCTGTGGGCTTAATGTTGATATCTTCATCCATGTGAATCAGCTCGATGGATGACAGAGCGTTCAGGTTTTTGAGGCATAGTTCTGTACAGAAGGGGCAAAACTTGTTATACAAATACATGATTATATTATCAGCTTGACTTGAATTGAAAGCATTAAAACGGCTGCAAAACTTGAAATGCTGCCTTTTGGATGGTAATGTTTTCACTGGCTAACTCTATTTTAGTGCAATAAAAATAGTGTGCCTTAACTTTAAAGTCACTGATATTATTTGAGGAAAAAGTATATTTTATAAAACACTGTCAAACAGAGCAAATGAACTAAAAATGACTCTAATCAATTTGTGTGTTTTTATAGGCCTACCTTGTAACTTGGACTCAATCCCTTGTCTGTCTAAATCAGGAGAGAAACCTGAATAAAAAGATTAATCAGTTACACAGAGTACCACAAAAATGACAGACATCAACTCATTTCTATAGTATTTCTATTGTACCCAAAGATTCAGGGTCATTTTACCATATTTTAGACGGCAAAAGGGAACTGACATTAAAGTGCGACTAAACACTAATGATGTTTTAATAGCACAATCTACTGTACTGAGTCATTCTTCAGCAATGTTAAAGCAATCCAGGTTAATTTGCAGCTTTCTGTTCAAAAACACCAAAATGTGAGTTTGTGTTGCTTTAGTGGCCTCTGCAATTTCCAGTAGTTGGTGACATTATACATGACTGCCCTGATTACAGCTGGATGTTTCTTTTTACACGCTGTTTTTTGTACCTCCAGACCCCACCCCTCATCTTCCTCTCTCTCTTTTCTTTAGTCCACAGGTGTTTTCTTTTCCAACTTTTCAGGTTGAGGGTCCGTCAAATGCTTTTCTCCATGAAGATGTTATTACTTTGTTTGGAATGTTTCACAGTATGCTATTAAACTTTTGGAAACCATGGAGGCCAAACCAGACCAAGTTATAGGTCATATCTGCAGAGAGGTAACCCCGCTCACTGTTTGAATGCCTGTTTTTTTTTTTTTATATATTTGAGCAAACCTGTAATTTAAGAAATGTAAGGTTAAATGTCATACTGTGGAACATTTGAGACAGAGGAATGACACATGCATAGAAACAAGCAGATGACGGACCCTCCACCAGAAAAGTTAGATAGTACACCTTTAAATCATTAGTAACTTAACTGAGAGAGCATACCAATTTCATCTTTCTGAAAGAATACCCACCATAGTGTTTGGGGTTCTTGAGGGCTCGTATGTAGAGAAATGTAGAGCGAATCCAGTCTAAAGCCATGTTCACATCACTTATGGTGTGAAGGACAATTTCAGCATTCAGGTGCTCCACTAAGTTTCCGTGCAAACTATGAAAAAAGACCCTGATTAGTTCTTTAAAGCAGACAGTTTATGTGGTAGTTTCATATAAGAGTTTAGAAGAGCCATGAGAGATTGTACCTGCTCTCAATGATCTCCATCCCATTCAACAGAGACATATATTTGTCTTTGGTTTGGTTCTTGGTCATGATCACGGCAGTCGCTGAAGTATCAAACTGGGGGGAACATTTTGTGTGTTATTAATTAAAGATCAACTTGTAGCTTATATTAACAATTTGTAAACTGATCTTTAAACCATTTTGTTGTATCCTAAAAAGTATATTAGATTACATTGCTTCAGATATTTATGCTGTTTGAATAAACAGTCATTAATACAGTATATAGTAGAACATATAAAGACACTGTAGTTGTTATCTGGACTTACTTGTGGACGTCCAGCACGACCAATCATCTGCAGCAGGTCGGCCTCGCTGTACTCCTCACAGGCACCACCCACATACTGCATCGTGGACTTTATCACCACCAAGTGAGCGGGAAGATTCACCCCCATTGCTAAAGTCCTGGTAGTAACTGCACACAAATTAGAAAAAAACTACTAATGTCTCTGAAGCTACAAAATTGTAAATACATTTTTTTTAGGAGTAAAATAATAGCCTTTGAATAATATGAATAAATAAATATGTGGAATAAGTAATCTACATAACATACATAGACACAGCATTTCTGCTGTTGGTAGTATCACAAACTTAACTCTCAATAGACATTTTATTCAAATACATTGCACAGTATGTAAGGTTACAATACGGTTATCTGGTAAGGTTAGCCTTTGCATTTGACCCATACTTCAATGCCACAGGGTCAACCTGATAGATGGTACTGGGATACAAATACCTCCCGTATAACATAATAAGTTGTGCATTTACCCACTATAAAGAATATACTCGCACAGTCTAAACTTGTTTGATGAAATATGTGAATAAAAACACTTACAAAGGACTGGAAGATCTCCCGCCGTGAAGGCTGTTTCGATCAACTTCCTGTCCGACAAATCTACTCCAGCGTGATGATAGCCCACTCCAAGCACCACCATGTCTGTAATGGAGAGGGGCTGTAAATTATGAACACAACTTTGTCCTTTGTGAAAACAACTGACTGATCCTACCTCTTAGTTTGGAATCGAGAATAGAGTTGGCATAGTTCATGAGCCTGAAAACATGAGCAGATGCAGTTGTCACCATAGTGATCACCATGCAGACATGAAGGACTTGAGACAAACCTCTGCTTGTGCTCTACAGTCATCAGAAACCGAGCGTCCTTTGCCAAAACTGCAGCTGCCTGTTGGGCTCCTTTCCGGGTCGTACAAAACTGACAAACATCACATCATTCAAGTACTGCCTGATACATGATACATGTTTGTGAAATCTATTACAGCTAAAATTTGAGAAAGGTTTAAAGGTACAATAGGCCACCTTCCGGAGGTGCTGCTTGATTCCATAGTTAAAACCATACTTCAGAACGTTTTCGCTTATGGTATATTGTGGAATATTATAGCCAAATGAACAACATTTTCATGCAGAACCAAAATAAAAAACATGCTTTTATTTTGGCTAAAAATTGACATACTGTGACTTTAATATACAAAGCCAGTCAGTCAATGACTGACTAGAGGGGGCTCATTGCTTTTACGTGAATTTAATCAGTCGTGTTTATTATTGGGGCTTTGTCAATGTTTTCATCAAATATCACATGATAGATGAATCTCCTGGTCCAGAAGATGGAATCATTAAAATATGATCAATACATTGGGAGTTTGTATAGTGCACAGAAAGCCAGTACCCACCACTAAAGTGGGCTTATGGTCTGAGTAGGTCTGGATGATGTTGGCCATCTTGTAGTTTAGAGTCAGGTCAAACCTGAACTCGGTCTGACTCGGATTACAGGGAAATCCCAGCACCACCTTCCTCAGCTTCACCGGGCGGTGGCTCTCGTCCATGTTCAGGTAAGTGGCAGGACCGCTGTTGTCACACAACCAGTCTGCAATCTGAACATACAACAGTCCACATAATACCTGTGTACATGTGTAAAAACAATTATTTGTATCTCAAACCACTCTGTTTCTAATATTTCCCAAATATGTTAAGCAGATGCAGAGTTTTGCGAACAGGGGCTTTAGTATAAGTCGTATAATAAGTAATAATGATTGATATATTTGGTGAGGTATTTGCATAATTTGAATTAGGACTGCATGATATTAGAAAAATATCTGACATTCAATTACTATGTATTATATTGGGATAATGATAATATTTTTATATAAAACAAAAAAATGCTTTAATTTAGCAGTCAAACTAAATAAAAATAAAAACTTAATCAAGACAAAACCAAGTTCAACCCAAGTCTAATGTAGTTAGACTGTAATGTTTTGTCCATTTGGCACAATATTTGTGATATTTTCTTGTGATATTGATTATTGCATGAGCCAATATTGCAATATCAATATATTGTGCAGTCATAATTTGAAAGCTTTCAATGAGCCTCTGCCACCCAATAAAATCCCACTTTAATATCTGTGAATTTAACTCTGTGCTTTTCAGTGTCGGGGTCTTACATCAGTGATATTTGGGATTGTGGCCGAGACAGCCACAAACCTCATGGTTGCGGCGCCCTCTGGGTCCTGTGTGCTCCTGTAAGCGTTCACCGTCTTCATGCGACTCACCACCACCTCCAGAGTAGCTCCACGGGTCGCATCTTTCACCACATGAATCTACAGCATTAGAATTAGACAGTTTTAGTTTTTAGTTTAGCCACACGGTCACTGAGAATTCTAATGACTAACATAGATTTCAAATAAGATTTACACAAACTTTGATCCACAAGGGAAATAACATGGCCACAGTAGCACATATCACAATATATTATAATAACAAAGAGCAACAATATAAATGTTAATATTCAATTCTAAACAAGTAGCAAAAATAGCAAGAGAGTGGTGTCAAATAAGACTAAATATAGAAAAAAGTAAGAAAACTGTATGTCTACTACATACAAGAGGTCGTAAGGAAAACAGTACAAAGATGAAGCTATGGCATTAGAATTAGTCAAGACAATGTGATTCAAAGTGCTTTACAGAATAAGAAAGACATTCAAATCATAACACAAACAAAACAAAACTTAAATAATCACCATAAAATTAACATTAGAATAGAAGAGATAAGAAAGAGTATGGAATGAAAACTGTCCATTTTGCACAAACCACAAGTAGTCCAGCAACAGTCTAATCACATTCTAAATCACTGCTCTTCTGCCATCTTCATAGCAACAAGGAAAGAAATAAAACAACAATAAAACAAAGAACTAACCTCATGTAAAATACAGAAATAACTCATATTTAGACATTTACAAACTTGAATCAAGCTTTTCAGATTCACAGTAAGATACATTTCAGTTTGTGGGCGTGGTATAATTGCATCATTATAAATGATTAATTATTGCTGTATTTATAGTATTTATATGTCTATCTATTAAACAACTTGAAGGCATGCAATAGAAGTTACTTATATTACTGCCTTCTGTTTAGTCACAATTGAGACTAGACACAATACAACATGAACACAGTGTATATTCAAAAGATTTTTTCACCTCATCAATAAGGAAAAGTCTGACCAGCTGTAGCAGACAGTTATCCTTCCATTTCCTTGTCATGCTGTCCCACTTTTCCTGAAAAGCAAACATAGAAACCTTAACCCTAACATAGAAAAACGATAAACATGGTGTAATGGTATGTAAATACTACTGATATTAATGTAACAGTTTGAAAATTGTCTGGTGTATTTTTTCAGTTTTTTGTCATATGGCCTAGTGCTATTTTGGTTTAGTCCTAGTCCAAATGTATTCCAATTGCATTTTCCTGAGTCCGTACAGGAGTGGTTAGGATGATGTGTGAATCCTGAATCTCGAAGAAGTCATCGATCTCTGTGTCTCCCGTCAGCTCTTTGCACTTCAGTCCCAGTGGGGTGAACTTCCTTTTCCAGTTCTCAAAGCACTGACTGCATAAGGCCTTGATAGGTGCCACTGAAACAACAGCACATCTCATAACAAGGCCCTGTACTCTGAAACATAGCCTTGAAGTCGAACTGTCAAAAGTATGGAAAATCAGCTACTAATCAATACTAAGACTAGCAATGAAATTAGATAACCATTTGAGCAGGTAGTGAGACTAAAGAAAAGTCTCATTCACAGGACAGAATGAACCTTTCCTGAAAAACTAGAATGATCTTGAGCTGTATCAGAACAGGTATAAGAGCACATCGACTAGTATATATCCATGGACACTATGGAACCTATCTGGACCACTGAGGGATTACACAGATAAAACCACATGGTAATAAAATGTAGTAATGTTCAAATTCACATTCTATTGTTTAAAGAAAGAAAGACACCAAAGATACCAAATTATCATTGTAGTATTGGAACCTGTAACAAGTATTGAGCTTATAAAATGTTTATATTGTGACAACACTAGCTAAAAGTTGAAGATTTTATCAAAGTTCGAATTTTATCAAAGATTATTTATTTAGTTCTCATTCAGATCTTGTATAGTCATAGTTGAGTCTTGATTTCTAGCAACCAAGATAAAGTTGAGGTATCCATTAACAAGAAGAGCAAATAACTGGTTTTAGTCCTGGTTTAGCTTAGTTCACATTTAGATTTCAGACCCATTATAGTGCGGTTTTAGTTGTTTTAGACCAGGATTAGTCCTTAGAATATTTACTATATACGGCCTTGAAGTCAGCCCATGGCTCTGAGGTCTCCATAAGCTGACGAATGATGGCCAGCTCAAACAACACAGTTTTCCCAGATCCAGTCGGAGCTGAGGCCACAAAGTTCCTCCCAGTGTAAAAAACCTGAAAATATGGTCATTTTTAATAATAAATAACAATAAATAAAACTGTAGTGGCAATTTGTATTATATCTTACATCATCTAAAGCATTGGACTGTACATAATTGAAGAAGGGGAAGTCAAAGACACTCCTGAACTTGGATGCTATTTAAAATTAAGAAAGTCACTGTAATGTAATGTTGATTAAAGGTGCTTTGTGTAACTTTTCTGGTGGAGGGTACTTTAAATGCTTTTCTCCATGAAGATGTTATTGCTTTGTCTGAAATGTTTCACAGTATGTTATTTAACCTTTTGACATTCATGGAGACCCAACCAGACCAAGTTATAAGTCAGATCTGTGGAGAGGCGACCCCACTCACAGTCAGAATTCTGTTTTTCTAGGTATTTTCAAGCTATAAAATCACCTATAGTTTAATAAATGTAAGCTGTTGTGGAACATTACAGAGCAATGACAAGCAGGTGACGGACCAGCAACCAAAAAGTTACACAGTGCACCTTTAATGTATTTGTAGTAAGAAATTGTAGAAAATAGGATTTGTTTAATGTAGTCAAGGATACGTATTTCGGACACTGGTCTCAACACTCCAGCAGCTGACCCTAGGGAAAAAAGAAAACATATGACTTGAATTGATAAATCTTGCAAGCTGTATTGATTTGTACAGATACCTATAGATGTATAGATCCGTTAGCTAAACATTAAAAGTTAATTTTTATCTTAACAAAAGAGGGAGAAAGAAGATTTTACAATATTTAAGAAAACCATTCCCATAACCGTGCAATATTGGAAAACTTGATTTAAATGTTATGTCTTTTGAAACATTAAATGGAATGTTGACTGAAATTAAAGCCACAGCATGATTCCATGGAAATAGAAAGTTAAAGCCATACTTTGGAACATTCTTCATGCCATACTATGGAACATTATAGCCAAAGGAACAATGATTTCCATGGAAACAGGTGAAAGCTCTACTCCAGGCTGAGAGCTAAGAGTCAAGTTTGTAGAGATGCCATCCCACGCAACACAGTAAGAACAGCTGTTTTTCAAGTTTTTCACTGCAATAAACACAACCAAAATAAATAAATAAATAAAACATACTGTTGTTATGTTTAAAAATATTTTTAGCTAAAAATTACAGTAGTAGACCTCCGAACAAAACCAACAACGCCAATTTTAACTTTCCTCCCATCATAATTCATTACATTAGCAGTCAGTGGGTATAGCTCACCTTATTTAACCTCCCCAGTAACCTCCCTCACATTGTGGCAGCTGCACTGGCTAGACACGTGCAATCCATAGACTGTACTGTATATACAAACGGACAAAGCACAAACCGCGTTCCAAATAGGAAGTGAACATGGGGGCACTTTATGCTCCATTGACTCTGGCTAAATCACTTTTTGTATTGAAAAAATGTCACTCCTCTCTATGTAACTGCTGCAGTGAGCCTTTTGGTCTTAAAATATTCATATTAACCCGCTCAACGTGATCCTGGTGTTTTCATTTTGCTATTTTGTCCATAAATAAATTATTTTTGCTAATATGGAACTTGGCTTCAAATTCAGCCCTATAACTGTTAGCATTGCAAGCTTCATTTGGGTAACATAACACCCACTTAGTTCACTTCTTTATACAGTCTATGTTACTACTAGCTCCACAGAGGGAACGTGTTCATTAATCAACACAAGCAGCCAGTGAGACCCGTGTGAGCCATATGTAATGTAATGCCACCTTGTATGCAGAGGGGCTGAGGTGTCATAGGAGGGACTAGCGCTCTCTTTGTTTCCCTGATCTCTGACGCTGGTTGGAGGGGTGAGTCTGTGGGGGACATTGGGTGGACCGCCTGGCGCATTATCATGCGTAGCTGCTGGAGCGGAGGAGGTGGTACCGGTGGGGCTGTAGCCATGCCAACTTGCCCTGGAAAACTTTGAGGTCGAAAAGCCATTTGACTGCCACTAGAGGTGTTTGGCAAGTCACTTCCATTACCCAACATCTGAGACTTAAACAGGCTATATGAGGACAGAGGAAAAAAAATAAATTATCAAGGTGGAAGTAGTAATGATTAAAACGGCCATATCTAGAGCTACTCTTCATAAATGTCACTTTAATAATGAAAGAATATGGTTGATGGTGGAGAATTTTTAAAGGTCCTATATTACACTAAATTGATGCTTGTGAGCCATGTTAGAATGTTGTCACCTCCTCAAAAACATAGTCAGAGGTGTTTTGTTATATTCACACATGACTGATGTACTCTCTCAGTCTAGAGATACACCTTGTGATGTCATGTAGTGATAGTTTAAGGTTAACAGGGGTTAATTTTAGCTTAATAGAGATCCTCTTAATAGAGGGCAAATCAAAGGCTGAAATCACAGTGGTGCTGTATTGTCCCAGTTTATGATTAATGTCTCTGTAATTATGGGGCCTATCCATATGAAACAAAAACTTGCAAAAAGTTCAGTGTCTTTTCAGCAGATGAAGATTCGATGCAAAACTTTGTGGAATTATTCAAATTCAAATGCATCATGGTCGTCAATTAAAAAGACATTTCAAGGTTAATATGCCTTATTAAGTAATGCGTTTTTGGGTGCAAATTATAATAAATAACAATCAGGTTCAGCATATGTGAGTTTTTTTTATTTCAGATATTTTTCATTCAAAAACATTGCCTTTACTATAAAGGTCACTACTCCTTAAAATATTGCCATCACATTATTTTTTGTAAATTTTGTGAATGCAGTTTATAGCCAGTCATCTTTTATCCTGCACTGGGGTTTAAATATATTAAATATGTTATATTTTTGTACCTGTGTCTAGTGTACCACGAAGGAGAAGTTTACAAATGACTCTCTAACTGTGTCACAGCAGGTACCAAAGCAATATATAAGCTTTTGAAGTAAATTTTATTTATTTTTATGCTTGTCCTTTGAACTACTCTAGTTGTGTTTTAGACATTGGGTTCATGTTCAAACTTAGTAGAGTTCTGGTTTAGGCCCAGTTTTGTTTGGAATTTGATTTTGTTTAGTTATATTCAGCCATCATAGATCCAGTTGGTCCTCTTAGTTGTTCTAGACCAAGCTTATGGTCTTGGTACTGGTAACATAAAAGGTTTTGGGAATTCTTGATACATGACATATGTGCCAATGGAGACAAGCAGATAGTGGTACCTCCACTGGAAAAGTAGTGAATCTTTTAAGTCCCCCCAATTTTTTTTTAACATCTTACAACTTGCCTTCTTCGCAGGATAGGGCTTTCACTGTCGTCCAGGGACAGAATCTTCCCATCATCAGCGATATGCCCAGAGGCCTGTGGGGTTTCAGCTCTGGTTCTGCCAGCTTCAAAAAACTCCCTGAAGCCCTCACCTCCCCACAGATCAGCATGAGAGTTCTGGCCTTGGGAGACACTACTCTGACCAACTTTACTCTCACGGTCTTCAATATTAAGATTGTAGGAAAGTTTCCTGATTGATGGTAAGATGTTCAAATCAGAAGACTTTTTGAAAGGGGGAGCAAATTTCTTTTGCTGAGGTGCCTGTGAAAGACCTGCAAGAATTATTAAAAATGTGTACTTTTGTATTTATGGGGTTAATAAATGTACATAAATAATGAAACTGTTGAGTCGAACTCTGAAAACTGATACTAATCATCTCATACAAATTAAGATTAAAACATACCATGTAAAAAAGAGCAAGCCTCCTCCTGCATGTCCAGAGTACTAGGGATCTGAGACAAAGACGGAGGCATCTCCACCTGCCATTGACTCGTCTCATGTTGTAAAGGCTTTCTGTTAAATCAAAATGGATTGATTCATAAATAAATAAAAATAAACACGTGTTATATATTTTTTTTCTTTTACTCACACTTTATGAACGATAGGTTTCTCAAAAAAAAGATTGTCCAGGGATAACATGCAGTCATCTGAATTCAACATTCTACCACAGAAATAAGGGTGTAGAACACCAGAAGTAACACTAGATTAAACAGAAATACGGCTATATAAGAATATAGCCGTAATAATTTGCTTCAACTCGATTGATACATGAATTAATTCATATGTTTAAGTAACTTAAACAGCTTAAGTAACTTAAATTTTCTTTACAGAATTTCCCTATATTATATT
>KN504074.1:2959-46469 GCA_000787155.1 Scartelaos histophorus | reverse complement strand
TTATTTATTTATTTATTTTTTTTATTGGCGAATTAGCAAACAACATAAAGTATTGGTGACAGAATCTTGCTTTGAAACTTCAGATACAAGTGATGCTGAAAATGTTTGAGGATAATGTTCACTGTTCATTTTTCAGATCTATTTTAACATGACCAGAACTGACCAACGAACAAGTCCGCCCTCAGCTTCAAAGAGCACGTTTTATCTTCATCATCATGTTTGCATTTCGACAGTGGTATTTCCTCTGTTCAGATGACAGCACTCGCAGCTCCACACACAAAGCTCAGAACAAAAAACTGTCACTGGCATAAACAGGAGTATAATAAGCAGCGAATGTGAAATCTAGACTTTATGAGTGTGGGTAAATAGTGAGCAGGAGCAGAGCTGAGTAAACACAGGAGAGCTGGCAGTCGCGTAGGTGGTTAGAGGAGAGAGACGGAGGGACGAGTGTGAGGGGGGCAGGTTTAAGAGGACGACCATCTGTCACTGTGGAGCCATTCCTTTACCTGGAGCTGCTCATGACTTTTTACACATTCAATAAAGTAAAATGCAATAAGTGAAAGTGTTACCAATCACTAAGGATGCAGCAATATGGTACTGGAATTGGATATGCATGAACATTTTTACTGGATATCAGTCCTAAGATATTCCTTTTAAGTCTATAAACTGGTGTAATAAGACGATTTACTGACCAATGTTGGATCAAAACATCATAATATTAAATGTGTATATTCCAAAGTTTTTCTGTAGTTACTGTAAAGGATAAATAACAGTTACAAAACACATTTGGATAAGTGTTTATCTTATGCTGTTTCTGTTATTGGTTGGTCTAGTATTGGTATAGTATATGATATCTATTCAGTACTAATTGAACTAATATTAGTACATATACTGGACAATGCAACTAAACCAAATTCTTTAATTGTAAAAACACAATAATTACTACATTGACTATTCAATATATTACATTTTTAGGGTTTTTTTTTTTTTATCTATGGGACATTTCTGGTTATTTTTGGCTATAAGATGAGATCTGAGCTGTAGGATGTTGAGTAAATAATTTCTATGACTCATTACAGATGCAAACTAAGTGCTTAAGTGTTTCATTATTCTGTTTATTTATTTATTTTAACAGTATTGTACATTTAGAATATTTTTTGTAGTTTAAATCTGCTCTTCAGTTACTGTGTCAGAGGCATCAATTAGTTACAGTATTATCATTTATTTCAGCACAAAATGAGTTATCATGACAGGCCTATGTAAAAATGTATGTTTCAAAAGTAATTTATCTTTATAATATGTATCCAGTCTGTACTGTTATAGTTACTAGTTAAGAGAGAAGACAATATTTACCCACACCTTTGTTAGTCTAATGGCTCCTGGCTCTTAAGAAGCAGACTAATTTACAAATATTAACATTAGTGGTGCAAGGCATTTTTTTCTTCTTTGTACAAACTGAACGCGTCTGCCAAACGCACAGCAGTCTTGCATAATAAAATGTTCAATCTTGCGATATGTAAATGTGAGATGGCCATGTGCTCTCCCTGCAGCGCTGTGCATGGCTTATGACGGCATAAATAATCTATGTGGGCATTATCAAAACGTGAATAAAACAGCACTTGTAGTCCTGGACAGATTGTGCCGGTAATGAGCCAACATGTGTGAGTCTACAGGTTTAGACTCACATTTAAGTTGTAAGAATAATACAATTTAAAACACTGTTTTATGTACTGTACTGCTGGGTCTGTGTAGTGGAGCAGAAGAGTCTCAGCATTGCCTCCAAGCCTGGCATTAGACACACAGTCACACAGAAGCGTTAAAGAAGATGAATATTTCTGCAATATATTTCTGCCATAAATGGTTTTGACTGTGCAGTGAAAATGGATTATTATGAAAAGCCTTTTTTGTCCAGACAAGATGCAAGGCTGGAAGGATGCAGACTTACTAAAAAAGACAAACCCTCTTACTGTAGTTGTCCAGTAAACTAGGTCACACTTCGGTTAAGTATGCAAGAATAACTGCGAGGAGGGTATATGTATGTTTGGACCAAAGCACTTGTTCGGAGACAAACCCCAGGAATTAAACTATTGAGTTTTCTTGTGTTATGTTATAAGTATTGATCTGTGTTGGGTTTAGGATTCTATGTGCAAAGCCATACTTCCATAAGTGAAAAATGTGCCTGCAGCATGGAGCTTTTAATTGTAAAATACTTTCATGTGCACCGACACATCAACCTCTCAGAATACATTATTTTTGTTAGAATAATTGTGATATTATTTACCAAAGTCTGTGGTATTGTTTTTCCATAATGGAGCAGTCCCATATCCTGGAGTGTTGCACAGCATGACATTAAACATAAGTAAATCCTTAAAACAAGCATAAGACATAATCAGCCCAGTTTCTTTGTCCAAACATCACGGGAACAAGGAAAACACCTAATAAATGCTGGATAGAAAAAGATAGATGAGTTTGATACTGCAAAACTCCATTGAAAGTAATAACATCTCCATGGAGACAAGCGAGTGACGAACCTCCCACCACTAAAGTGTATTTATTCTAGGACCAAAGCATATTGTAATTGTCTTAAGAATTGATCAAATGTATCAAATTGATCCATGTCCAGAATTAAAACCAATTAAGTATTTCCACAAAGTTAAATTTGACATTAACATGGAGAAAATAGAGAAAATAACAATACTTGTGAAAGTGTTTTGAAAGCATAATAACAGTACAGACTGTTAAACTAAAGGCCCATTGTTCATGTTTTGAGTGCACTGGTTTTGGTGAATGGAGGGAAGTGAGCATGTTGAGGGCATAAGGCATGTGGGATATTTTTGAGTAACAATTCCAACTGTACTAGTACTTCAGCATTACACAATCATGGCAATAACTGGCACAAAAAGATCATTCTATTTGCAAGAAGAGTCTGATTGATAATTTTAATAATGTCACAATATATTTAGGTGCAAAACTTTGTCATTTCTATTCTATCTATATGCAACTCCAGAAGCCTAAATTCAAAGTGCATTTTATCCATCTTTATATAACTTGACGTTTGATTTCATAATCTTGGTCCCATGTTAATTAGAAAATGTGACAGAAAGTAAATTAGTAAAAAAGTAAGTTAAAAAAGTAAGTAAAAAGTAAGTAATATATGATCATAAAATTGTCATTAAAGTCCCAATAATAATAAACAATACAAATATATATAGTGATCAAATATTTGCTTATAAGACAAAAATGCCCATATAGCCTGTGAAGTATAATTGTCAGTGATTTATCTTAGTCACTGCTGCAGTACTGGACAAAATAAGGCATGCTTTCTATAAGGGAGGAGACAGTCTTTTGAGGTAATCAGAGAATGCGCTTGTGTGCGAAATTACATCATCTCCCTTTTGATGGCCAAAATGGGTCTTGACAAAGCCTCTTTATGACCATCCCGGGCCTGTATGGTGGCATCTTTCAGAGACACTAATGGCGTTAATTCAGAGCTATCAACACATAGCTTTTGTACTGGAATTAAATCTGACCAACAAACATGGCTGACGTTTCTATCACAAACGCATGAACACAACTCACAAGACTTTCAGCCATTTGCCACCTGTTATAGGCCAATTAGAAAAGTAAAGGAGAAAAGGAGCCACATTCATATTCAGGGGCTGGCTTGTGTTACCTGTCAGTGAACATATGGTTTCTCAGAGCAGGCCATGGGGTGCTCTTGTAGTAATACTGTACTGAATTTAAAATAGGAAGGATAATTATATCTACATGAACAACAAATTGGTCCATATATACAAATAGAAATTGTGAGATTGTCGTCTGTAAATGAATTAATACTGTACTGAATTTAAAATAGGACGGATTATAATTATATCTACATGAACAACAAATTGGTCCATATATATATACAAATAGAAATTATGGATTGTTGTCTGTAAATGAACTACAAAGTAGATAGTACACATACACATACACATACACATACACATGCACATACACATACACATACACATGCATACACTGGTATAGTTCAGATAGTGAAGTCAGCAGGATTGTCAAAGAAGACAGACTCGTTATCTGTTAAAAATTATAATCTGTGACACCCTGGGATTATTATGTTATAATGTGCACCTAATCAAAACGACTTAATAAAAGAAAAAAATCTTCTGTGTTAGAAAATTGTGGTGCCCAATGGGAGCTGACGTCACTATAATTATCATTACAACAAAGAGCTATAACATTGTTGGCACTATTGATGGATATTTGTACATCATGCTAGTGGGTAGCAGGATTTTTTTATTTGTACAAAAATGACAGAAAGTAAGTAGAGAAAGTAGAGAGCAGTGGCCGTATGCCGGTGGTGGTGAAAACGGGCATTGATCAGAAATATACTGTCTTGAAAATAAGCAATTAAAGATTGCTCAAAGATGCACAAATCACTCCAAATACAACTTCGAGGGGGTAAATGAGAATGGGAAACAACCATAACATGGTTAAAAGCTCTTAAAAGTCGATTTTGCATAATAGATCTGCTTTAATAGGCTTTAGGCAAATGGAAAGAGAAACAACACAAAACAATAAAGTCAAAGAAAACACTTGGGATGAGGAATGTTGGCATGTGCTAGACTTTGATTTATAAAGCTTGATGCTTAAACTTTTCCTAAAGGCAGAAATTCTGCAATTACACTGAATGTGAAATGAAAGTGTCAGGAAGAAATATGAAATAGTTCTTTAATGGAGCAGCACATAGGCCTTTCCCTCTGTTGTGTGCAGCACTCTATTATGATAAGCTGGAAACAATCTTGAACCATGCTGTCCTAGACCTAAATAGGACAGTGAGTTGGGAATCGAGAAATGGGTCAAGAATAAGGGAGGGTTATTGGAGCTGCTTCAACCTGGCATGTTTAGACATGACACACACTGCGCTGTAAGAAGCCACTAGAACTAGCATCAGACCTCACCGCTAATATCGGACAAATGATTTCCACGTCACGTAGCCATAACATGCTGTTGTCTCTGCTCCATAACACGTTTGTGTGAGCCATAGCATATGCATGAGTGCACATACTCCAGTATAGTCTTAATGCACAAAGGGGATTGGTCTAACTGATGGTCACATGACACACATCTCACCCACAGGCAGAAGCAGAGCAGCGGCAGCAGCAGCAGCAGCAACCTTGGACCAAGAGATGCTGATGCAGCACACCTGATCACCAACCCCCACTACTTTATATTTCAAAAATCTATCAGAGATAAAACACTCCCTAAACTCATGCACATGCAAAGAGCTGGTCCACGCAATGTGATTAGAGAGCATTACCTAAGTTACTAAAGTTACTGAAGTTACTGAAGTTACTACGCTTACACTGGTCTGCTATAGTATTTCCAATCTCAATCCAATATGGTCCCACGTTCCCAAGTCCCAGACAACTGGTGCTATGTGGAGATTGCATGTTCTCCCTGTGTCAAGGTGGGTTTTCTTTTAAGCCCTATTTACCCATCAACCTAAAATGAGTACAATAGTTAATCCACAAAAAGGGCACTCCTGGTCACACACCTAGCTCAAGATCAGAGAAGGTTACTCAGACAGTGCAGTCACACTCAGAGAGGTTGGATCAAACCAAGCAATAGTTCTTTAAGATAACAACACAATTGTTAGTCACACCCACAAGAATGCAAAAATGATTATTAGTCTGGATTGGATTTTTACCTCCCTGTAATCAGAATAAGTGAGATTGTTGTAGACATAATGCACAAACACATATTTATCTGTAACAGCAACACCTTGGTGAAGTACTTGACTGCTCTTGGTGGTGCTGTTAGGAACTGTCAAAACCACATTCCAAGAGTAGTTAAGATTCTAAATGGGCGGGATTAAAATCAATTACACTGATGATGACTAAAGAAGCCACCCAAAGCATCCATGGGCTGTTGATCTAAGTTGACATATTGTAAATGGATCAATATCAGTAATGTCTGGTTTGGTACTTTGTAAGTCAAGACTTCAGATCAGTTGGAGGTACTGAAAGATGTGAATCTGCTCTAGTACTATGCAAATTATCTCTAATGGAAATATGGCATTTCACATTGGGGCTTAAAAGAGAAAATCAGACTCAGCAGGCTGCTCAGCTGGTCTCTGACAGCCTCATGAAAAGCACTAATGGCTACTGTCTTGAAGAGTATTGAGCTTTATCAGATCCACAGATATGCAGACTGGCCCATTCTCTCACATAAGGCCCTCTTCTCCAGCCTCACACCCACATGGCCCTGGTAATGAGTCACTGTACCTTGGATTAGAAAGAATAGAGAAGAGAGTTACAGTGATAGGACAAACTGAGCCTGCAAGGTGTGTCCACCTCTAACACAGCCTTATGTGCCACTTAACCAATGGTCCAAACCAATATGTCCAACTGTCCGCTCAGAGATGAAGACTGAGGGTTGGACTATCAGGGTCCAAAAGCACTCACTCACCAAGGCAGACTATGATCCACAATGCAATAGACTGACAAAAAACCATTTTGTGTAAGTGTAACCCATCATGTAGCCTAAAGTTTAAAACAGGATTTACAGCCCAATCTAATGAAAAGCAGATGGGGTTTAAATGCCAATACGACCTTCAGAAATTCACTGAATCGATAACCCACGCCTTAAGGTGCTTCCCTCCTTCTAACAGCTGACTGTACTGCGTAATAAAAACAGTGCGCCGATCCCCTTTTTCCTCACGTCGCAGCCCACACCGCATCTCTGTGCATCACTTGCAATTATTGGCAGGTTTGATGACAGGGGCTAAATCCAGTCACTAATCAGCCCCATATCTTTACTGCAGCGCGGTTTAAGGCACATTTGGGTGTGAATGGTGCATTTGTGTCGGCGTGATCATGCTATATTTAATGTATGGTCGTGGGCAGGTACTAGAGCAATGCGCCCACACGCTGCTGCTGCGGTAGCCTGTTCCAATGGACATTACGCATAGAGCCACTGATGGCTTTGGATCAGCCTTATCTTTTGTTCCCCACTTCTCTTACATGCCAGAGCTAATTGGCTGATAACGCACAATAAAAGAGGGTCTCTTCATTCACATGTTCCTAAAAGCGCACAAAAGCCTCTCTGGTGCTTCCCCCTCACCGGTGAGACGGCGTGTGCCAAGTGTCTCTTACCTTCCCACCGTTTGGTTGGCGAGCTGTCGCATCCGATTGAATTGCTTCTTCATCTTGAATATTCTTTTGCTAGCACCTACTGTAAGGATGAATATTCTGCATATTTCCTCTCAAAATAACGGTCTGTGCTCCAGATCGGTGTGACACAAAATCCTGTCTCCCATGTTGCCTCTTTCCTCATCTCGTGTAGTGGTTACATTTTTCCTCCAGATTCCTGATCTTTCATCCCTATATTAGCCCCATTGCCGCGCTCTGCGTAGGGATGCTGAAGCGTTTCGCTCCGAGCACAGGCAGCGCCGAGCAGAGGCTGCGATAAGGGGCGGCTGCGCAGCAAGGAACTCTGGGAAATGTAGGAGCAGCAAAGATCTTAATCTGCGTATGCCTACTTCTTAATCATTCAATAAATTATGGTTATTCATTAAATTATGTGGTTGAAATTATATGCGGAAATGTTTTTTATTGTTTGTATAGTTTACCAGTCTCTTTATGTAGGCATAGGCCTGTCGTTCATTGAACAATGAACAGCCTACTTAGTAATAGAAGAATGAACAATAATATGAACAATAATATACATTTTTATTAGCTCTTTTTAATTCGTTTTTGGTTGGCGCGCCATATGACCATAATTGGGCTGCACCACTTAGACTTTACTTATCTACCAGTTAACACCGTATGTCATTTATAAAATCCATGCATTGCTTTTAAAATTATGGCCATTTCCAATTGTGGATGCAAGTGTAAAGGCGGAACACGACCACCAGGAGTCAGCCTTTATCCGCTGTGTCTTATCTGGCCCGTGTACTTCTAGTTATCACAAGTTCTTCTGCCTCTAAGCCTCTATAGTCTGAGCCGCACTACAGAACCAAAGAAAGCGAAGCACATTGGTTAAATACGTGTTACGTGTTAGTATTTAGTGTTCATTTATGCCCAGTATCATTTAAAGGTGCACTATGTAACGTTTAGAGGGTCCGTGCATCACCATGGAAACAAGTAGGTGACGCCAATAGAGTGTCTGGTGACGCCACAAGGCCAAGTTATGGGTAAAATCTGTGAGCCCACTCACATTTTTAAGACGTCTTTCTGAGCTATGAAAAAGCCATGATTAAAAGATGGAAACATTTAATGCCATAATGAGGAACATTCCAGGAAAACCGCAGAGCCTCCAGAAAGTTACATATAGTTATTAAATGAATTGAGCATTTGTGCGTGACATGCATTTCTCTTAAAGGCAAAACGCAAAAAAAAAAAAAAAAAAAAAAAAAAAAAAAAAAAAAAAAAAAAAAAAAGATTAAAACTGTTGCTATACCATAGTTATTTCACTAGGTGGCAGTTGCTGCTCTGATTTTGCACCACTTAGCACAGCCCCAGCCCCAGCTATTCCAAGTCGTTTGATTGTAAAACAAAAACATTAGGGACACAGAACTAAAACATTATCACAAACATGCACCATTTGACTGCAAAAGTTGACACATCCCTACTGCCATAAGGGAGAGAACTGAGGGAACACGATTTATTATGAACAATAAATCTGTGAATTCAGTGATGCTGTCAGTCAGTGATGTTGGCCACAAACTTTTCCTTTGTTTAGACAAAAGATAAGAGCTAAGATTTAGTGCACAATATGGATAGGCCCTGTGACAATGGCTGCTTGAAGATGAGACGCATACGCTCTTATCAGATGCCTCTTTTCTCAGTCTGAACGCTTTAACAGGTGGGTCACACCAGCAGGCCGTGGGCTCCAGGCTTCAGGCAGTAAATGATATAGAGAAATGGCTCTTGTCTGGCCTCATTAATCTCCTTTGCTGCAAACTGAGAGGGGCGGACCATGCCTCAGCCTTGATCTCCACCTTTTGACCTTGTTTGATCATTTGTTTTCATTAGTCCCCCACTCAGCCCAGCCCAGACTGCCAAAGCTGCATGTGGATCTCCAGGGGTCTTTCCTTGCTTCGGACCCTACCCCCAAAAACGTATGGTACATGTAGTCTCTGGACAGCCCTAAATCAAGCATGGATGATTTCTTACATCCGGACCCAAATCCCATACTTTCTCCTGTCTATAATCTCACTATGACCAGAGGAGGAAACTATAAAGCAAAGTTAAATTTCAAGGGGATTCAACATAGGAATGCTGTAAAAATGTAAAAATGCATGATAATTTTTCACCCAATCTCCCGCTGATTTCTGTCACTAACTCTATTGCCTCGGCATCTGGGGAATAATTGGCTCCCGGTTTTGGTAATGAGGCCTTTGGTCAGGTCATAACCCCTCCACCTGATGACCCAGAGTGCTACTGATATGTGGGACTCATGCGCCAAGAAAATCCCCTGTTCTTTCAGTACTTGTAATATTTCTAAAGGGTCAAAACAATTACAAAATGGCTAGAGAATTGGCCTTGGAGCATAAATTATTGGGTGCACGGAGACCTGTGCAGCATCCCCTGGCTTTCTTACAAGGGAATACAATTAGATTAAATTAAATAAATGCATTTGCTTTGAGAAGATGCGCTGGTTAAGCTCTAAACAGGCTATGCATGTGTTGAACTATTTGAGATTGAAACCTAGGATGCATTCACACTAATTGTTATTTTTAGATTTTGCCCAAAGCTCTGGACGCTCTGCCCCTCCATGTCCGAACAGCCCCCACAGTGGAGTGTTTTAAGCCTCGTCTTAAGACTTACTTTTATTCTCTGGCTTTTAACACCGCATGAGTTGTGTGGTCCTCTGTGTCTTTTATTTATTTATTTATTTATTTATTTATATATTTTTTTATGTATTTTATGGGTTTTTATCTATTTATTACTATCTTATGGTTTTGCTCTTATTTATTTATTATTTACTGGTTTATTGTTTTAGGACTAATATGTTTTATCTGTTTAATGAGTTTTATTTATTACTATCTTATGGTTTTGCTCTTATTTATTTATTATTTACTGGTTTATTGTTTTAGGACTAATATGTTTTATCTGTGTTTAATGAGTATTTATTTTATTATTATATTATTATTGTTGCTTTTAGTATGTATTTGTGCAGCACTATGGAAACTGTTGTTTATGAAATGTGCTATATAAATAAAGTGGATTAGATTTTGCCGTTTTAGTTTAGTCATGATGTGCACGGGCATTGTTTGGTCTAGTCCTTGTTTAGTACTGATAAAAGTTTCAAATTTAGGTTTTAGTCTCAATTTTGCTGTGTAAAAGCACCCCTAATTCTCAAATACTATATGATTCAAACAAAGTTCTTGCTGCTTTGCCGTTAATATTTGTGGGACTCCTTTTAAATTCACATTAAAATAGATTTTCCAGGTTTTCTTCTCTTTTTCCAGGTAGTGTATGCTTAGGCTTAAGGCATATGGCACCACACAAATATGAAGATCTGCCAATCAAATAATGATGGATGGAATTGTTCCCCTTTGGTGTTTCCATAAAGAAATGTTGATAAATTAAATGTACACAGCAAAAACAAACAGGAGATAGACGTTGCCAACATGTCAGTGACTTGCCTTTTGAAGAGTGGGTGTGGACTCTCTGAGCTCTGTGTTCTTTCAGGTGAGGCTTAGAAGTAACAGCAGAGTGTGCAGGCCATCTTTAAAAGGTTATCTAAGGCCATAATGAGCCAAAGCCAGTTTAGTGCCAGAGCTAATGAAAACACTGGTCCTTCTAAAACGGCACCAAAATACAGGGCTGTTTCAAATGCACAGCTAAATAATGGTAATCACATGCAAATGTACAAACTATGGTCAGGCTCACAGTTCATGTTCTGTGCACGATAAACTGGAGTTGAGCTGTGGGCATGACAGTAAAAATGCAGATGGTTTAACTACAAGGCTGTGGGTTCAATTCGCATGCTAATTAATCATAATCAAGTGTTCTAGGAATTGCTGTGTTTCTTTAAAGGTGGTTTATATATAACATCTTAATGGAAACAGGTGGATGAAAGTTACAGAGTGCACTTTTACTTAGCCATACATAAAAATGTGTCTGCCACTGTTATCTCTGTACCAAGAATTTGAACAGCCAGCCATTGTCAGGGAAAATCAAGTCTGAAAAAGATGCATCAATTACTAACATTTTGGAACATTTTGTATTTTAAGGCCAAAATAATTTTGCATGGTTGGTCAAACTGCATCAACTAATCATTTTATTTCCATGCTACACACACCATAGCTAACAACAGACCAAATGTAACCCTACTTGACCCCATCTGTAATTGTTCTGAATGTAAAGCAACATCAAAAGCTGCAACAGTGTCATTCTTTACAGCGAGAGCACAATACAGTGACATGTGCTCCAGTGGAAGTGTTGCCTTGATGCTTGTGGCCCTCTCCTCAGTGCCACCTTTTCATAAAGCGCTGTGCCGTGAGTGTTTGCCCAGGTGTGGTTGTGCTGCAGCTGCACTCATGTTGTCATTACTCTGTTTTGTTCTGAAACTGTACATGCACACACACGCTAGCACACCTAAAGCTCCAGCTTTACTCACACAGAGCTCCAAAGACGAGTCTGCTTGTGTTTTGGATTGGTTATGTAAGGACACTAAGCTCGTAAGATTTTTAGAGAAGGAGAAAGATTTGATACCAATGCTTTAAAAATATACTGTATACATTTTACTGAATGTATTATTTTTATGATTATGCTATTATTACATCAATTTTAATTCTCAACTAAAGTTTGTTGCCCATGTTGACAGCAGCACTGCTCCTGACTGGTTGCACAGTGACATTAAGTGTGATACAAATGCAGAAGAGAAATGTCTCTGCAGGGACAATGACCTGTACATTAGCCTTGATACCAAAACATATTGAGTTTTAGGAATATTTTTCAAGAAGATAGAAAAGTGGTTACAGAAACAAATTTATATCCACATCAAGCAATTTGTAAGCATGCGGCAGATATAGCATTTTAATAGAAATGCCTCAAAGAAGCCTTGGCATTTCATGTATCTTCTTGGATCTTATTCAGCTCACAATTTATGACATGAGGCGAGTGACCTGAAGGACAGGCCAAGTCCTCATTGCACTGGCACAGGGTTGGGAAGGACAGATTTATAGGCACATAACCATGAGGAAATGATAATCATGCATCTTAATTAAAAAGCTGGATCCTGTTTGAATAGTTTAAAGCTGGACTATCTGATGTTTAAAATGTGAAGAATGATGAAGTTTAAATCCATCTGTTCTGCATAATTTACAAATTCATGAGAGCAAATATATGGGTCATGGGCAAAGGTAATGGTGATACTTTTCTGTAACAGTTCTATTAAATATGTTTTACGGTTGAACAGTGGAGCCTTTCAAAGCAACACTGGGTCTTTAGTGGGATTTACCTGGGGCAGAGAAGAATTGACATACAAATAGAAAGAAATCTTCCCTCTCTCATTTATTTGGGGGTCAGTCAGTATTCTGAAGTGTCCTGAGTCTGACCCATGCAAACATTTGAATGGAAACTGTCTAGAAAAGTTAATAAATTGCCATGCTAAAAAAAGGGCATACATTTCCCAGACTATGCATTGTGCAATTTACCCAATGCTAATGAGAGCGGTTAGCCTTTAAGAATGACTTCATTATGTGCAATAATATGTTTGCATTGGCCTTTGACTGTTTTCTCAAAGTGCTTTTCGTGCATTCGCAACTGGATTCAATCACTGTGGATTTTGGACATAAAGTTGTGTGTTGTAGGTGGGCCCTATAATCATGCTGTTTTTTCCTCCTTGGTGTTGTGGAATGTAGGAAGCAGAGAAGAGAGAGGGTATGAGTGACTGAGCGACCTTACACTTCCCTCGTCCCAGAGCTGAACTCCATTAGCGCAGTGCGGTCTGTAATTTAACCGACAACCTCTTATCATGTTTGTGCTGGGTCTTCCTCACCACGTTGACACCGTGCCCAAAACGACAGTTAAAGAGCTTTGAGATACAGATGGTAATGATTTGTAACTGAAAAGGAAGATGTTTTTTTTGTTTTTGTTTGGGTCTTTTTTTAATATAAAGTTTAGAAAAATTATAAACAAACTGAAATTTCATCCACATTTTGAAGTCCCATGAAATGTGTACAACAACTTGGAATTTAAAAAATAACAGCTATGCAAATCAGTTATCTTATGCTACTGAATAGTCATTTAAACCACTGGATTATGACTAAATCAACTGAACGCGAATAAATTCTATTAAAAATCTGTATTGTTTGGCATAATTTTGATTTATTTATCAGGTGGCCTTCTGCTCCAGTCAAAAAAGCTCATGATGCTAGAGGTTATAGGGGTTCATTTGGAAAACAACTAAATCGTGCACAGAAGGTTAATTCAAACACTTAGAATAAAAAATGTCGAGGCTCAGTGCAGTAGTAACAGAGAGAGGAGCGACGCTTTCTCAAGGTAAAGTCAATCTAATTCTAAATAAGAAGCGTTCATGGACACTCCACGAACACTTCCTATTTAGAATGCAGTGGCTAGTGGGTTAGCTATTAATATATACAGTCTACTAATATATATACTCAGTTATGAACATGACTGAGTATATATATTTTGCACAGAGAATGTGAGTAATACATGAGTAATAAAAATCTATTGATCTGATTACAAAAAAAAAGCTCATTTCAAATCACATTGTTATCAAGATTTGCAATGATACTGATGATTTTACAGTATATAGTCTGAATGATACATAAAAAGCACTTTCTGCATCTCCTCCAGTGCACCACTTATACAGGGCCATAGTCTCCTGTTAGGTGCTGCCCCCGTCCTCCTGTGTCACCTTGTTTTACTGTGGCTGTGGATAGACGAGGCCCGGGGCTCTGGGACCACACAGCCTTGTCATGTGGCCGCGATCAAAGAGACATCAGGCCCCTCTGACAGGGACCACAGCCTTGTATCAACCGAACAGGGAGCAGTCAATGAGGCAAGGGCGGCTCTCAAGGCTGCGCACACAGGTAATCCTGCATGGAGATTGGTAATGTGAACTCTGGTGTGTGACAGCACCAAGTACCTCAAGAGTAGTCTGCAAAGTCTTGGTTTTTTGTTTGGTTGTTTGGTTGTTTTTTGCATAAGATCGTTTTAGTTTGCATCTTTTGGTAATGGTGTTTTTGCAGTATAGAAGTTGGAGTCAAACAATATATACACACGATATGGACAAAACACATTAAAATTTGCACTGTGTAACTTTCCAGGTTGTGCTTTGTCTGGAATTTTCAGTATGATATTAAACTTTTTCCATGGAGACAAGCCAATTTACAGGTGAGTACTGTAGAATGCATATTTTTCATTGTTTTATCGCAAAAAACACCTATAATAAAATCATACGTTTACTAGTAATGCCATAATTTGGTAAAATACAGGGAAAGCAGTCTCCCTCATGTATCTCCATGGACTTGTACCTTTAAGTTTGTATGAAAATGATTATCCATATTTGCGTTCACTTTGTAATCTTTTGTAATATTCATTGCTACATAACTATTTGATCAGAGCGATGGAAGCAAGGGTATTAGTCTGAGAAAAGGTAAGGTGAGTACATTCACTGGTCTGAACGGTATTTGACCCACCAAACTTTGGGTTGGTAGGCAAGCTCTTTAACCACAAAGCCACTGCCGCCCTAATTTCCTAGACGGGTGCCAAAGATTTACAAACACAAAACAAAAGCTTCACTAAACAGTCTCGTCTACAGACACATTAGTGATTCATAAAAAAACACTTTTCCACTATTTGAGCCTATGCTGCTTGCTTTTTCTTCAAAAGGCCACAGTGGAAATGGCAAGTCCTTGATATTTTCTCTAATTTCCCACAGGGCTGCGTCTTTGTTGAAAGCACCTGTTCTCCGCTGGAACAATGATCCACATTTTGATCCAGGACAAACTCCCCGAGGGACCCGCAGCCTTCAAGCCTCTACACTCGCCGGTGTCTTGGTGTCCACTGTCACTTGTGAAAGACGACCAAGAAATGCACTAACAAACATGACCAGAAGATGAAATCAAGGAAGAGTTTAAATGCAGTTGAAAGTTCTAAGTTTGCACAATTAAGGAAATGTCCACTGCAATAAAGGGCCCATATTATACCATTTCTGATCCATGTTATAATGTTGTTTCCTCATCACAAACATACCTGAGTTTAGTTTCATTCACACATGTTTAACACACAAACCCTGCCTATTTAATATGAACTCTTCTCTCAAACTGGCAACACTCTGGTCCACCTTGTGATGTCATGTGCTCCACTGTTTTTAATGCCATACACTTTCACTTTAGCAAATAGTTTGGATAATTTACTGGATAAAACACTAGGATATGCTCATTTCTGAACTAAGGAAGGAAGCTATTAACTTGAAAACTACCACTTCATGAGCTTTGGCAATATACTAATAATAAAGTATAGTCATAGTGATATGTTGTCATTCTACTATGGCATGTATGGCAACTGCATTATCAGAATACTTAGTCCTCAGATATATATTCACCAAAATATTGTGAATTATTATTAATCCAAGAAACAAAATTAAGGAGAAAAAAAAAAAACTGTAGGAGTACAATCTTATAAATAATGCAGTACTACTCTTTAGGTAGATGTTTTGCAGCATATGCAGGACTTAGCCGGAGCAGAGCATCTAAGCCAGGGTGAGCTCCAACCTGCCACAGGCTCTGGTCCCAATCCAGGAGCTGTTCTGAGGGATAAGACCTTTTTACAGGATCAAGTGCAGAAATCCACTCAGGCCATCCCCTTAGAGCAGATAAGATGCTCTTCAGGGTGGCTCCAGAGAATTTATAGACATTTTAAATAGTCTTAGCCCACATTGACAGTTGCCTGGAGTAGAGGGGCTGAGATCTGCCTCTTGGCTCACCTCATAACCCTGTCATTAGATGGTTTTAGTGCATAAAGCTTGGGCCGGTCCTGCTGTTGTTTGCCTTTGTTTGCTCTTTAGGACAGCACACTGCGATCATCTGTCAGCACTCTTTTCTCTCCATCTGTTTCTAAAGTGGACTGGTACATTTAACAGAAAGCTCTTTGAGTGCAGAGACCTAGTTTTTCATTTAAACTACAGTGTGTATTCCAACTTTAAAGTTTATGTTTTCTGAACTATGTTTTCATGTTGTTTCCTCATCACAAACACACCTTACTTTTTATGTTTTTGATTAGATTACAACACTATATACTCACAGGAGTCAGTTTAACATTGTATTGGACCATTAAAAGCAAATCTAAAAGTGGTTACAACTTACACTGTTTTATGCAATCAAATCAAATTTGGATTAAATTGCTGATAACCTACTCCTTGAGCATAATGACAGTATTTGTTGTTGCCTTATTGCAGAATTTGAATTGTGTAAATGGTACAAAGTCAAAGTATACACAAGAACCTATGTAACTTTGCAGGTTGAAGGTCCAGAAATTGACTGTTCAGTGGTTCACACTCACGTTTCATTTATTCAAATGCTGGTGTTTTTATTGCTTAAAAGTATCTTCAAACGCATGCCTTCTTACTGCAAGCATGGCTGCCTTTCCACAGATCTGATCTCTAACATGGCATGGTGGTGTCACATATTTGTCTCCATGAAGGTAGATCAGTTTAATGGTACACTGTGCAAAAAATAACATCTCTATGGAAAACAAACAGGTGGCAGCATTTGTATGTATAGTATGTCAAAATCCATATAGCATGAATTAAATGTTGCTAATAGCCATTTTATCTTTTAAAGCCAATCATGAAGTACAGCCTCTTAGAATCACAGTGTCACAATATCTGGCATTATAACTGTCTGGTAAACCAAAGAGTATGTTCAGAGAGCTACAGTAAACAGACGATGTCATGTGTTTAGGCGGCAGACAGGGCTGTGTTAACAAAGAGCACTCTGGGTAATTGTCTGTGATGTCCAGTGTTCTTGTGAAATGACACAGTGTGCAGAGTGTTTGTGTGTCTAATGAAGACCTGTGTAAACCACTGCTTATGCGCCTTGTGTCCAGTACATAGACTATATATATATATATATACATACATATGGTCCAGGGCTGCATTTGAAGAGCCTCAGAGTGCAGTGAAAGGGGTATTTATTTATATTCAAGGACATTCTCTTTGTTTGTGTTTTGTGTGTTGATTTGTGTAAAAAGAAAAGTTTCACTTTGCCAACTTTTGATACCTTAGAAATTCTGTCACAAATTTAACTACTGCTGCCATTCTACTGCCATTTATGCCATTCTACTTTATGCTGAATCAAAACTGTGTGACTGCTTGTAATTTTACCATCTATTCAGTTTTCTTCCACCTTAAAGTTATTCTAGCTATTCACACACTGTCATACTGCAGCAGCCATGTTTTGTTTTTTGTTGTTATTTTGTCCTCTTAAAAATTGCATTTTATGTAAAGATCACTTCCATTTTTAAGGTGCACTATGTAACTTTTCAGGTTGGAGATGGTATTGCTACTTATATAAAATGCTTTTATTCAATTATGTGTGTCTTGTTGCTCAAAAATACCTTTAAATACCTTTAAATTGTCCTGGTGGGATCTCCAGCTTATTTATATGGAGACTGATAAGTTAAATGCAGTACTTTGGAACACTGCAGGTGAAGTAGTAACATCTCTTTGGAGCCAAGCCTCTAGTGGTCCCTCTACAAGAAATGTTACACAGTGCACCTTTAAACATTAAGCAGTTTTATAGACCATATTATAGATATTGATTCACACAATACAACCTGTATGCTTATTTTTTCAGCTGTTCCATATCCAGAGGTTTACATGAGCCGTTACACAAGTTACACATTGCAAAGTCAAACAAGAGAAATGCACAGAGCAGAGAGGGCAACCCAGGACCTATATCTATAAAATCCCCCAGACATGACTGCTTATCTTGTGCTCATGAACTGTGCAAATGCAACTATGAGGATTAGAAAGCACAACACACATAGTATATCATCATATAAAGAGGTGTCTGAGAGATGAGATAAGGGGCTTAGGTGAAGGGGGGGGTGTCTATGGGGTGTTGGTCTGACTGACATGGTTGCTCTGGGGGTAATCCTGCTAATCCTTCGCTCGCTAGGGGTGTGGAGGGACCTGATGACCTTTGACCCTAACATACACATCCTCACACCCTTCCTCTATCTTCACATGCCTCCAACTTGCACTGGCATTTCAGAAATCTTCAATAGTGCAGCCAAAGTCATATCAGCAGGAGTGATTAACTATAAGGAAGGGGGGTCTTACCAGTTATGTTTAGTGTTGTTAATGCAATATTATCTTCATGTTGTTTGTAGTTATGCAATCAACAGTCAGATTAGAGACTAGTCAAGTCCACAAAAGTTATCAGGTTTTTAGGCTATGTGGGCTATTTTATGGTTGGATTGATCCATTCATTTAAATTCTGGTAAAATTCTCATTTTTACATTTATCACAATTTGACTTCATGACTTTGGAAAATAGTTTTTACCTGACTGTGCTCTCCTCTCAGTCAGAAGGGTGACACATTTAGCATATCGACACCTTCCTAAAATAATCGCATAAGTCATTTTTTCAGGTTTTTCAGGAAACACAAAGAACTCCCCCCAAAATTGAAATTATGGCAAAAATTATGGCAATGTAAATTTAGGCAAAAAGTGACTTAGGCAATTATTTTAGGAAGGTGACGATATACTACAAAATACAGACATGACAGAGATTTATTTTTAGTTTTTAAATACAAAATTGTCTGTAGGACTGTAATATAGTAGGCGGGTATATACTTTTTCTTATTTTCTTTATATGCTTTTATTTCTTGCCCCGTTTATTTTGGCATGTTTTGAAACAGCCTGTCGAAGCTGCTTTTAATGTGAAAAGGTAAAGCGGAAGTCACTCTGTCTCCTGAGCGCTCTTGACGCTGGTGCGTGTCCAATGAAGATAATTTGGTGCCTCCGTGCGCCGCGCACTAAGACAGATCCAGCAAGTGATGGGAGCGTGAACTGTGGCGCGCAACGCTCAGGTGCACTTTACAAACAACCAGTTCTCTTCTTACAGCGCAGTCATATCGGATCAGACGCCACTCTGTATTGTCTGTAAGTCGTTAACTTTCATAGAAGTGTAAGTAAAACATGTGTTACTAGTGGAGATTTGTCCTGGATCTACGCGATGGCAAAGGAGTAAATCTCAATGGCAAAGATGCTTGGGGACTGGGATGTAACTTTGGCACCGTGGTCTTATGGAATATAGCCCGATCTTTACCAGTCTACATGTTGTGCCATCACCCCACGTGAAAAACAAACTTTTCGTCTTTTGCATCATGCTGTCCCTGTGGGTGTACATGATCTACTGTTGCGTGGGCTACTGCTCCACGGTGCCCAGCCTGAGGTACGTCAACAGGCACGGGAGCGACGTGGATGTGGTGGAGAGTCTCGGCGCGTCCAGGGACTTACTCAACAATAATGAGAACGATTTGGACAGCCGAGGGGAAGAGTGGGACGAGCCGAGGAGCGAGAGCAAGGCGCTGGATGATAATGCCATGACAGGCTTCCTCAATGAGACTAAGAAGTTGCCCCAGGCCATCATCATCGGGGTGAAGAAAGGAGGGACCCGCGCGCTCCTCGAGTTTCTGCGCCTGCATCCAGACGTGAGAGCCGTGGGAGCCGAGCCGCACTTCTTTGACCGCAACTACATCAAGGGACTCGAGTGGTACAGGTACATAAACAGCAATAAAACCCACACAAACAAACAGCACACAATAAAACTAACAAGTGACTTAAAGGTGCACTATGTAACTTTCTATTGGTGGCACGTTGTCTGCACGATTCAATCCGTGACATGCTGCATGGATTTATGCCAAAGATTTCAGGAATAACATTTCCATGGAAAGGAAGGACAAATAAGGGTCAGATTTGTGGAGATGCAAACCAAAAAAAAAACTAAAAACTTTTATTTTAGTCTCTTTTTTTGTCTTAGAATATCAATACTCAAGCCTAATGAAGGGTTTTACTGTTAAATTGCCTCTATTTTTAGTTAAGTTCCAGCAATTGTAGAATTAAAATAAGTTGAAACAACAAAAGTAGACATGATTAATAAAGATTTAAACAGAATGGAATGTATAAGTGTGCAATGCAGCACACTGTACATTTCTTCCTTTTTCTTACCTATATAAAACAAAGCGTGAGTGTTTGAAGATTTGCGATTTGCGATACCCTGATTATGCAATTAAAGCATTCATCTAAAACCTGGAGGGCTTTAAGTTTATTATAAGATTTTTTTTTTTTTCTAAGCTCCTGAAACTTAATCGGTGATTCATCAATGACAAAACAGCTTATGTGTGCTTTGGAGTATATGATGTAGTAAGCGCTTGTCATTATTAAATATTTGTTTAGAATAAAAAGCTTGTACTTTCATTTAAATACTGCAGACCTCAGATGTCTACCACAGGATCTGCTGTAATTGCAGTTACACCGGCATGTCTAAACTCGTCCTCATTTGAGTAAAACACAAAAATTTAACATTGATTTTCTTTTATTTGCACAACCTTCACCTTGTGCATCCCGCTATCTCCCCTGACTAATGTTCAGATAGATTACCTCTTTTTGCCCCAGAGATACCAGCTATTTCCTATAATATAACTTATTCTGCACATTACAAGTCCGTTATTGCAAAATGGAGATTTGTCATACCACTTCAGCATTATTTTAACTTGGAATGTCATCATGCAACCTTCAGATAAAAGCTGATGCCGTGACTTAAAGTGTCCAATGATCTGAGCAGAAGGATTAGAAGTCAAGTCAGTGGGATCTAGACAGTGTTTCAGGGCTGGCTCCAGTGCACCTCAACAGATGAAGCCAAGCATGGTTCAAAGACCTTCTCACTTAAGAATGTCCTAGGTTTATTTAGGATATTTTTTTGATGATCAGTCAGTGCAAAATCCCTTGTGTCTTTTATATGATCTACTAAATTTACAATGAGGTATCAAGGAGGGCTTTGCAATTAATGGCATTTTAATCTAGACTGAGATTCGGTCATTACTAATCATCAAAGATCAGCTTGAGTTTCAAAAGGGTCTGCAGACGATGCTCTGTCAGTACAAGCGCGTGGTCTGGAGCAAAGTCCACATCTTAGAGGCAGAAATGTGACTAAGTTTATGCAAAATGGCAGTGATTAGAAGTCTAAATGAAATGAAAAATGAAATTGATCAGTACGAGGAACATGTAGAAATGTGATAAATCATATTGACACATCACCCAGCCAGACTTAGTATCAAGTAATGCTCTATGATCGACACCTAAATATTAAATGATAGATACACCTTGTGGTTAGGAGCAGTGTTGGAATGTAACAAAGTAAAAGTACTTATGTACACTGTACTTATGTAAAAATGTGAGCTATCTGTACTTCACTTAAGTTGATTTTAAAGTGGAGATTTTTTATTATAGTTTGAGACCTGCTGAAAAGGCTGAAAGGTTTATTTTTTAACGCATTTGTAGTTTGAGCAAACAAAAAAATATACAAATAAAAATAGCTAGGGAAAAATAATTTCAGTTGTTTTTGGTGAACAAACTTCAAACCTTCAAGACCACAAAATGTACTACAATTGCTTAAGTTACTTTTACTTGAGTATTTATTTGCTCTGGTATCTTTCACTTAAGTAATACAATTGAGTACTTCTTCCACCACTGGTTAGGAGTAAAAATGCCTTTAACATTCTGCTTGTGAAATAATGTCTGGCTTAGTAGAACTGATAAGGGCAATTAAAAGCACTTGGCTTGAGTTGTCCCAGTGAGAGGGCAGTGCCACAGACTGACCTGGTATAAAAGAGCAGCGTGACACATGTGACTAAGTTTATGCAAAATGGCAGTGATTAGAAGTCTAAATGAAATGAAAAATGAAATTGATCAGTACGAGGAACATGTAGAAATGTGATAAATCATATTGACACATCACCCAGCCAGACTTAGTATCAAGTAATGCTCTATGATCGACACCTAAAGATTAAATGATAGATACACCTTGTGGTTAGGAGCAGTGTTGGAATGTAACAAAGTAAAAGTACTTATGTACACTGTACTTATGTAAAAATGTGAGCTATCTGTACTTCACTTAAGTTGATTTTAAAGTGGAGATTTTTTATTATAGTTTGAGACCTGCTGAAAAGGCTGAAAGGTTTATTTTTTAACGCATTTGTAGTTTGAGCAAACAAAAAAATATACAAATAAAAATAGCTAGGGAAAAATAATTTCAGTTGTTTTTGGTGAACAAACTTCAAACCTTCAAGACCACAAAATGTACTACAATTGCTTAAGTTACTTTTACTTGAGTATTTATTTGCTCTGGTATCTTTCACTTAAGTAATACAATTGAGTACTTCTTCCACCACTGGTTAGGAGTAAAAATGCCTTTAACATTCTGCTTGTGAAATAATGTCTGGCTTAGTAGAACTGATAAGGGCAATTAAAAGCACTTGGCTTGAGTTGTCCCAGTGAGAGGGCAGTGCCACAGACTGACCTGGTATAAAAGAGCAGCGTGACACAACCAACTCCTAATGACCCTTAAGTGAAAAAACTATTCAGGCTTAAAGATTCTGCACACCATTGTAGCTGACCATAATTTTATTTTTATGTCTTCCCAAGAACTGAACTCAGATGCCCACATGACAGGAGGGCACCGAGGAATAGTTCAGTAACTGGCACTTGAAATGAAAGTTAAGGAGATCCCATTTTACCGCTCATTTCTTCTCTTGATTTTGATACTAAGGAAAAGGCCTGATATTTGATACAAATTTTTTTATAACAATTTTAATGTAATCAGACGCCCTTTTCAACACAAAATATACAGTTTCTTTAATATTATCATGTGGGTTTTCTGTATAGACCAAGACCATTGTGAAACTAGTCAGAAAATGTCCAAATCTGTATCAGTGTAAGTATATTATTGATATTTTGATAACCCACATCCTGGTACATGTTTTGAAACAAATCATTGGAGACTAAAAATGGCCAAAGGGGAAGATATTGGAAGATTGCTGCCCAGTTACAAACCATTTCCTTTTCCTTGCCGAAGAAGGAGGGTCTAAGGACAGGAGATGCTGGGACAATTATCCATCTGCCTGCTTTTTTTTGGACATTCTCTATTTTTGAATTATTAATGAATTACGGATTATTATTATTTATTTTTTTAATTAATTTATTTATTTATTTTTTTTCTTGTTCTGCTCATTCTCTGACATTTTTGTTTGCTAATTTAACAATTTTTTGAAGCCCGCCGAGATAACTGCTGTTATGATTTTGGGCTATACAAAAATAAATTGAATTGAAAATTGAATTGAATTTCAATGTTCACTGCTGACTTTGCAAATTGTGTGCAAAGTCAAGTGCTTAATTAAATACTTAAAAAAAAAATAAAATCTGTAATATTCCATTAGTATTATTATTTTTGTATAGTTGTCACTGTGTCAGGCCAGTGGTCTCGGAGTGAAAACATCCAAATGAACCGCAAACTGGGGCTGAAATGCACTGGTTGACACACTACATCTGTGTTTTGTCAACTTTACCCCATGTTTGAGCACAGCTCCTCTGGACAAACAGCAGACAGTCAGTGGTGGGTGGGCTGCTGGACTCCTGCGGGGGTATTAAGTCGTCCTCACACACATTTATCTGCTGTGATTGGTGTGTCCATGCCTCTGGAGGTCTTCTCTGTTCATCCTTATGGAGCGCTGCAGAGAGAGGAGGCCCCAGCACAGCGGGACAGCCTGGACAATACAGACACTTTCTACCACGTAGGATCAAAACAGAGGCCAGTGTGAGTGCTCAGGACACAAAAGTCAAGCCTGAAGTCGTGGGAATTATACTTTTAAACATTTTGGGGGAGATTTCTTGTCAGCTGTGGTTCTTATTTTGAGGATGAGTGTTTTTATAGTATTTTGATCAGCGAGAATATGCCCCAACTTCATAATTGGAATAAGAATAGAGCAATTGTTTTTTGGTTTTTTATTTTTTTTTGTTTTGAGTGTGCCTGCTTGGGTATTTTGGACATATCATTATTTATTCATGTTGGATTTGAATTCAACGTGCAGGTGTTCACTAGTTCTATATAAAAACCTGTGACAGTTTCATATAAATGTTGCACTGCCTTAAACACAAGTGCAGGACTGTACTTTACTCCTTCTTGGTAAACCACACTTCTTATCAGTGTTTTTCAGACTCCATACTTTACATGTGGTGTTTATATTTTACGGTGTGACAGTGCTCTTATTTGATTAAAAGTTTTGCTCTTTCCACTGTAAGTTTATGAGTGAAAAAAGATATTTCAGAATTAATTTACCTTTCTTCCCACTTTGAGTACATCTAAAATGCCGATGTAATCCCATTGGAGCCCAGTGGGACGTCAGTGTGGCCCAGTGGCAGATAGAGGGCAGTAAATTTAAAACCACTCTTTAGAAAGTGCAACAGTATTATGGAGTGGGATAAAAGGGGATGCTGGAGGACCCCTGAGGACTGCATTAACCCCGACAATAAAAGAGCAGACAATTAGTGTGAAACATGTTTTTTCTGCCTCCACTTTGTATGCAAATGTGCTCCGAAGGGTGAAAGTGCCCTTTGACAAAGCCCAGCAGGAGCTCATCAGAAAGAGGCATTCAGTGGAATCTTCCCCCAAAAAGATTTGCTTTCCTTCAACTCCCCCAAAAGTCGACTCCGTGGATTCTTGTGATCGAAGTTGCACGTCCCTCTTGTAGGTGCAGCTCAGTCCCATAGATGTGTGCTAGATGTTTAGGTGTTTTGGGTACTCAAAACTTCTTTGTAAAGTGAAAGAGATAGATTGTTTTTTAGATGTATGTGTCAACAGAGATCATTAGTTCACATGTGGTAATAGATCAGTACTGTAAATGTAAAGCACAAAAGTAAAAATGCTGCAATACCCACACTTCAAACCTGACTGACATGCTCTTGATATAGTTTTCAAATGTCAGGGCATTGCTTGTGGACAGCACTCTACAAACCTGTGCTGTTTGATATTGCTGTAGATGAAATATAGTCTGAAAGTTGAAAAAAAGAGGCATGTTGCAAGAAACGTTTAGTTACCATCAGTACAAGACCTTGGACCCAGAGAAATGAACCCTTGAGACATTGTGATAGTGTTGTCCATGCCAGTATAGGAATGCTTCTGTTGTAGGGAGTATTATACCTCTGTTAACAAAGGCCAAGATAACACATCACAGAAATGCAACTTCGCTATCAGATATAATGATTGAATACTGGTTGAGTGCTGTAAAGTATAGCACAGTTATGCCCATATCCTTGTTGACGGCATTTGGTGATGTTCAAAATGCTGATAAAATAATGGAAAATGGATGGATGAATTTCACACTTCAGAATATTTATCATGAGTAGTGTTATGTCTCAGTACTGTGACCACTCCAAAGGGTGGAAACATCAAGTACAACTCTGCTTAATCCCCATGTGACTGGTTTGTTGTTAGAAAAATAACTCTTAACTGAGTATGAAAAAAGAAAGATTTTGATTCTGCTTCTTTGTTGCTAAAACTCACATGTCCCCGTCTTCTAAACAGTAAATTTGCCCAATCAACCCCCCAATGCTTCAGTTTGTGGAAAAATGGTGAACTGCTGCCCTCATTAAGCCCAAAACACAAAAAGTTTTCACCATTGGTCCCCAAGAGTAGATTCTCCAAAAGCTGCTTCTGTTGCATGTATTGCTTCCTGCCCTCTCTTCCTCCCACTCTTTCTTCACTACTCCCTCCCCAGTTCTAGCCAAAGCGCCCTCAGAGCTCACCTATCTGCCTCTGCCATCTTTGTTTTGACGACTTTGAAGTTTCTGTAAGACCTGCATCCAGCTGACACCTAACGTCATAATATATTGACTGCAAACTCATGACCTCTTTTTTATAGCAAAGCAATCTCTGCACAAAACAATCTTTAGACCCAGAAAAGTATTGCACCTGTAGACCAAATACTTACTTCTCTCACTTCACTATAAACACAGTATTTGTTGACTAATACTCCATGTTATAATCTAAACTGGGTTGATCTTTTATTAAATACATAATTTCACTGGTGTTTCTCATTTTTACAGCACAGGTCACATGTTTTAGCTGGATACCCCTCCAACAATAAGCTCTTTTTTGACTGTCCAAGTAGCAAATGTTTTAAATCAGATGCCCTACCTTCTCTGTTTCAAAAAAGAGTTGGTATTTGGAGGGCTTTTGGAGTCCTTTGGAGGAAATCATAGGGTCCTTCCTTGATATGAAAGGTAATACATGGCTCCCAATACAATTTTCCAATACAGAATAATAAATATAATGCACATGATATTATTTTTGAAGAACCACTTGAATTTTATTTTCAATATTTCTTAGTTAAAACTAGTGGTGGGCGTTAACGTGCTGCGATAATGTGGGACTCTTATTGGGTGACATAAAAAATATCACCGTTAATCTATTCTCAAAGTTAGGCGGGGAGCTGGGTCTATATTAAGCAAACTATAATGACTTTCACTTTTAGCGCGGATGTATTCCTAGCACTGTAGGGGACAACGAGTTTTTGAACCTGTAGCTACTGTGAAATACACAACGAACGGCGCATGCCAACAAGGAACAGCGTAGCTTGCAGCTACGAAGCCAACGGGTTTGCTTCAGGGAAAATTCTTTTTTTTTTAAACTTCCCAATGGAGACAAGGTTGTTTGCACTTTATGCAATGCGGACTTAGTTTACTGTAGTAGTTCTACCAGTCTCAAGTATCACCTAAACGCAAAGCATCCCTTAATGAACACTGATGCGGGTCAAGCACTGAAACGCCAGGGAAGAGTCGCCGTCAAACTACTTTGTTTGAGTGAAACCGAGGCGAGCCTGTCAGCGCAGCTCTATCAGACAAACTAACTAACCTTCTTGCTTAGTGGAGCCACTAGCTGCTGACCCATCCATTGAGGATGATGGGCTTGAGCTTGTTCTCCAGTCAGCCACAGGTGACCTAACTACCAGCGAGGCGAACTAACATTAGGAGAATACATGAGCAGTATGCTGCAGAGAAAGCTGCAAAGGATAAAAAGATGGTAGAGGCAGGGTGTGCAGCACTGACCGGGGACCACTGGACATCTGTCAACATCAATAACTACCTCGATGTTTCTGTGCACCTCATCGATGCTGCTGGGAATTTCACTCCTTCGCTTTAGGTATGCAGTTATGTTATTTTAAATTACACAATTTAAAACTACTTAGAATGTAATTACAACAACATCACAAATTACCAACACGTTATGGTTGTCTTAAGAAACCTCTTCTCAAGGGCTTACTTGTAGTCATTTCTTAGGTAGCGCACATATTCTGAATGAGCCATTTTAATCTATTAGATTAATCTAGACTACATTAATCTGGATTAATCTGGATTACATTACAATTTTCAATGAGATTAATCTAGATTTTATTTATTTTTTAATCTATACCCACCTGCACAACCTTGATATGAATTACACATGTTTTAATCATCAAAACAGTTAATATATCAAATATATTGTACTGAAAAGTTCTCTTCTCTAACCAAGCAACAAAATTGTTGCACTGTCAGAAAATACTTAGGCCAAAAGATGACAAACTCACCGATATTTGTGACATTTGTGTTAGAAGGGTCTCATTTGAGCAGAGTTATACAAAGTTCTCCTTATCTCCATAAACAGCAGACTGTCAGACCTGTTATATGTTAATGTAGGGCTGGTAGTTGTGTGAAGGAAGTCATGCCTTACTCATCCTCCTCCGCCATCTTTAAACTGGACCATCCGGCAGCCAGGTGGCCTTGGACTCAGCACAATGTCTGTTCGCTCAATCTGCTGAAAAACGCTCTATCACTGGTATGTCCAACAGGCACATTGTTGTTTTGAAGATAGCCACAGCATTTGAACATGGGATAAGATTAGCTGTAAAAAGACTGGACACATTTGTAAAGTGCATTTGGGCTTTGATTTTTTTGTTTAGTTTGATTAGTCCAAGTGGCCACATACCATCACCTCTCATCCTGGATTCCAGCAGCGTCCTATCTGCAGTTGACCGCCCTGAGATTATAAGTCATCATGACACTAGATAACACTGCTTTTCAGGAGGAAGGCTCCTGAAGATGGATGCTAATTAGAGACTGTCAAGCATAATACTCTTAAACAAATCTCCTTGTAAGGTTCTGTTTTATCTATAATGCCACAAATTCCTGCCTTTGAGCCGACTGCCTGATAGCAACAAATGTAAACACAGCAGCCAACCTAATGGACACACCTGACTGGTGCACAGACAAAACAGTTACACAACACAGATTAAAGGGGATGAGGTATGTCCGCCTTTTCATACTGTCAAACTTTTAAGTGCATCACTTTTATAGTTTTCAAATGCAGAGTTCAGCGCATGATGTTCCATTTAATGTTATTGATTTAGTGCAGTTCTCACTGTGAGTGCAAAAGTTGTAAATTAAAGGTGCAATCTTTTCTGGTTGAGTTCCCATCTGCTTGTATCCATGGTGATGTTATTGCATGGAATCTGCAGTATGGCATTAAACAAATATATCTTGCACTTCTCCATAGATCTGATCTGTAACTTGACCTGGAATGTGGCTGCTTGTCTTCATGGAGATAAAGTAAAATTAAATGCCATCCTGCAGAACATTTCAGGAAAAAAATATTACATTTACATGGAGTCAAGCAGTTATAGGATATTTTTAAAAAGTTTATACTACAATGAATGCTGTTTTGGATTTCATATGAACTCTGGATAGGCACAAAGCAAAGTGTACAATAATTTATAACTTATTTCTTAAGTGCAAAAATCTAAACTCTCTATCTTTTAATTAACTATTAACTATTGTATCCACTGAGCACCAAAGCACTATTATCACATAGTAATGAACAAAATGCATAATGTTTCCTCTGAGTTTTCCCAAATACATACATTCCTTATTTATAATCTCGTAGTCCACAGACAATATGTTACTTTTTTGTTCTCATAAGTGATTGATGTTGCTTTCTGTTTCCAGGCAACATTTTGGATATTAAGCAGGACAAATTTGGAAAGCCTGCTCCATGTGCTTCCTTTAGGCATGGCTCCCTTCACTCATTCTGTCACACATGCTAAATATTCAGTTCTGTGTCTCCACTAAGATGAATAATACATCTACTTCTCAGATTATTTTGCTTTGGGACCCAGTTCGAAGTTTGATTGGTTCCTAGTTGTTGTACATGTTCCTGTGGCCTGAAAACCCATCTCAGCGTTGCGCATGTTTGAGATAGTCGGGATAATTGATGCTTTTGATAGAGCTGTGTCTTGTGCAGCATGACTATGGTGCCTGTGTTTTTTTCCATGTATTTGGTCTCAGTGGGGTTGAAAAAAAAGATGGAGGAAGTCCTAAGGGTCTCATAAGAACAGGTGAAAGCAGGTGATGAAATAGAATAATAACTAAACCCACACGCTGTAATGAGAACAGATGATGCATATTTCACCCCTCCCCTCGCTTTTTCCCATAATTCCTCTGTGCAGCTCTTATTTAAGATGAAAGCTCTTGCAGGTAGACAAACTAGTAGCTCCTTGTGCAATGTGCATGTACTAACAGATGGCTCAGGCTAATACAATAGATTAAACAGGCATTTGTTGAACTTAGATTTATGTCAGTGTCAATGAGCCACTGAAATAAAACATTTTATAATAACAATAAGATGAACAGTTTCACTCGGTCAATTCCAGATGTTAAAAGGTTGAAGTGGAAGCCATAAAAGTGATGTCATGTGCTTACAGCTCATCCATCAGCATTGGCATTAAAAAGGTTCTAATGCACGAACTTGAGCAACCCACTCAAAAAAAAACAACAAAATCTTAACTACTTATGGACATACAACTATTTTTTTAGTACAGTTGCTAGAAAAACATTACATCAGCACCACATCAAGTGAGTCATAGATTGATAATGCCTCAATCTTCTCGCCTCAGTGCAAATAATGTTTTACCAAATGGGTGAATCAAACACATGTTAAAGAAAAATAATCTTCCCTCATCAGCAACTCCACAGATTTCTTGAGTCAAGTCACATTAGCTAACCTACAAAATGTAATGTAATTTAGCAGTCTGTGTTTGAGATTTGAGATGTTCCTTTTATAGAGCCAGACATTTTGTGTGTGTTACCGGTGTTACACTGTTGACCGTGAGCATTATAATTTATACAGGCCCTGAGTCATGTTGTCTATCATGACGGACCTGTCATCTAGAGATTGACTGATATGGGTTTTTTGTGGTACAGTGTGATATTTATTGTTTAGAATCCAGAGAAATGATGGTATATCATGTCTGCCGATATTTTGGGGCAGATATGTAGGCCAGATTTGGATTATTTTCTCCAAATTCTATCATTTAAAAGCCTTTTTTGCTATACATCTATAAGAGAGAGCTGTGTAGTCATGTTTTGTGCAGGTATGTCTTCAAAGTGCAAATATTGGGCAGATATTGTTTGGTCTGTAGGCCTACTATACACTTTAATAAATGTTTTAATGAATTTAATTGAGAATTGACCTATACTCATGGTCCAAAAGTGAACCACCATCTGCTGGTTGAATCTCCTCTCCGTATATACATTACGTGCCGGCATACAAACGGCTGCTTAAAACTTTCCCTGCATGTGTTTGGATTATTTGAAGCCTAGTTAACAGACATGGCTATACATCTTTTATATATCCAACATTAACATTGACTCTCCTTGTCACAGCATTGACTCCTCTGCTCTTTTCTCTTGTCTCCAGAGACACACCATCCTCAGCTCAGAGTCCCCAACCAAGCATGCTCCCAGTCCCTATAATACTCCTATGGCTTACTCCTAATCCCCCCTGACTTACTATAGCCATTATCCAGTCAGTGCTGCAGTTATAATGATCAACCGCCGCCACCCCGAGTCTCAAAGAAAAAGCACTTCTAGCACAAGACAGCTTTCTGCATCTTAAAGCAACATTCTCCAAATATTAGCATCTTAACTGACAACAAAATGGTTAACAGGTTTTGGCATGACATTTAGATACATTATGCTGCCTATTCACCACTAACCTGTGTTTTGTATTGTGTAATAAAGGGTGTGCAGAATATCCTGATTGAGAGAGGATTTTCTGCAGGTTTTGAACAGGGAGTCTGTGAGATAAATGTCTTCCTCCAGGCTTTGAATTTGGAGTGCTTTAGATTTTGTATTCACATGTGACGGCAGGTGATGGATGGGACTGCTCCTGTCTACAGCGCCTGTCACGTTAGGTGCGGTTGAACACCGTCAAATGCCACATTGTATTGAGATACGCCAGTGTCCGGAATGTGTTAAAGACATTTCATAGATACTTTAATGAAGAGAGACATAATTGGGTTTTGTGGTATTTACTCAATGTATTCTCTATGTGTTTGTGCTTATAAACAACTTTAATCAAATACTAAATTTGGACCTTAGAGGGAAATTATGAGATTTGTGTTTAAAGATACAGATACAGCAGCTTTTTTACAGGTCTGATTAGTGGTCTGGAGGTCTGGAGTGGCAAACCCATTCACAGTTAAGATTCTTTTGAGGACATGTAGCATTTAATAGACTGTGAAAATTCCACATGATCATAGAGCATGTTTTCTTTCATTTTGATTGATATAAAAGTAATAATAAAAGACAATGCTTTTTTTTTTTTTTTTATTTTCAGAGACTTGATGCCAAAATCATTGGAGGGCCAGCTCACTATGGAGAAGACCCCTAGCTACTATGTGACCAAGGACATCCCCTCTCGGATCTACAACATGTCCAAAGACACTAAACTTATTGTGGTGGTCCGGGACCCCGTCACCCGTGCCATCTCAGATTATACCCAAACTCGCTCCAAGAAACCGGACATCCCGTCTTTTGAGAGCCTCACCTTTAAAAACATGAGCTCAGGTCAAATCGACACGTCGTGGAGTGCTGTGCAGATAGGGATGTACGCCAAGCACCTGGAGCGCTGGCTGCACTATTTTCCCATGGAGCAGTTGTTGTTTGTTAGCGGAGAGCGACTCATTAGTGACCCTGCTGGGGAAATGGTGCGGGTTCAGGACTTTCTAGGACTGAAGAGGGTGGTGGATGAAAAATACTTCCACTTTAACCCAGCAAAGGGATTTCCATGCCTGAAGAGACCAGAGAGCACCAGCAGACCACACTGTCTGGGCAAAACCAAAGGCAGGACTCACCCCAACATTCACCCAGATGTGGTGCAGAAGCTACGAGACTTTTACAGACCATTCAATATGAAGTTCTATGAGATGACTGGCCAACATTTCGGCTGGGATTAAAAAAAAAAAACACATATGGCAGACTAATTTTTGTTTTTATAATTAAGATGTTTTATAATGTACAGTATTGGGGAAATATGTAAAAAGTTGAGAAATCTATTTTATGATAATTTATTGTCAAGTCACTCTGCTGTGCTGTCTAATTGCCCACACACATCACTCACACTGAGATACGGGTAATATGAGTCACGGATATGTTTTATCTTTGTTGCTGACATGCCAGTAACATTAAGCTTTTATTCTGGGCCAACACAGGCAAATAACTGGGTAACTTATAATTAAGGAACTAACCTGGCATTGGAAAAAAACAGCATTTGAATTACAGTGGAAGTACTCTATCTTATTAAGTTATTAGAATAGTCTTCAGTCAATACTTGTGCCTAATTGATTGGAATAGGATAAATCAATTTACATAATAGACAAGGCATTTTAAAGGTGCACTACATAACTTCTTGGTTGGGGAACCGTCACCTGCTTAGTTCTATGGATATATCACTGCTCTGTTTGAAATGTTCCACAGTATGACATTAAACAGCTCTATCTTGCATATATCCAATTAAAAGTGCTTTTATTGCTCAAATTTACTCAAAGAAACAGACATTTTGACTGTGAGCAGGGTTACCTTTCGACAGATCTGACCTGTCACTTAGTCTGGTTCCGTCTTCAATCCAGACAAAGCGATAACACTTGACGGACCCTCTACCAGAAAAGTTACACAATGCACCTTTAATGTATTCACGTTGAACCTGAAGATGGAAAAGGCAGACGGGCCACATTGAAATATTTTGGTGCCAATTTCTGACATCATATAAAGGTAATGTTCCTTGCAAAAATCCTTGAGCAACACCCACAATTTATCTTCGGTCCCAAACAAACACAAAACATCATAGTTATTCCTTTTAAAATTTATTTGACTTCTCCTAAATGCTGCTTAACCGCCATGTTGGAAGTGAATGAGATCTTACATGGCAAACAGTTGGTAATTTCCCCTTAACATGAGTGCGACCCTCTGTGTAACCACTTAGGCAGGTCAATACTGGCCCAGCTGATCTAGTGCCACTACACAGGTGAATCAATACAGTAATAGCTCCTCATCATGTCAATTAGATCTGACTGATGGCTCTGCTTCTATCTCCAGAACAGCGCAATAAAACATGAAGCTCTTATATTAATGCTTGCAAGTTTATGGTTGACCCTGGAGGCAACTTCCACATAATACAATAACATTTGTTTCCAGTGCTTTGTTTTGGCTTAAGCGCTGTTTATACAAGGTGCACAATCAAATAAGGCTTAGAAAATCCAAAAGAAGTGTGGAAGATCCAAAACTCATATAATTATTTAACAAAACATTCTCATTAGTCATTCAGATGCTTTGGAATTGTTGTAGACATCTATAAAAAAGGAAAAGAAATGAGTGGTTGTGTTTTATTCAGCCAAAGTGCATGATTCATTGTCTAATAGCGTATCCTTATTGCTATGACGCAGGTTAGCCAGACTCAAGGTATTCTTTTATAGACAACTATTAGATTAAGTAATATACAGCATCATTTTAAGATGATTGATGAGAGAAGGCTTTGGCATGTTACGTCTCATTCACTATATTCCCACAGACAACTTTGTAAAGCAGGTGACTGACATTTCAAATGCATCAATGCAATTTTTACACAAATAAAAGTGATCAATTCACTCAAATGTTTTTGCATTTCTTTCTCCTCTCCTCACCTTCTCTGTGATGCCTGCAGGGAGGGAGGAACCCTGTGTAATTTACCAGCTAAGCTTACAGGTTAATTAGCGCCGTGCTGTTAATTAGTCATTTGGGGTTCACACTACAGGCTTGGTTACCATGATCACTACAACAAGACAATATCACGTTTCAGTTTATTACTGGGAAGAGGCATATAAAATAAAAAAAGGGGTACAAGAGAAAATGAGATATATCAGAAGTTAGAATTAGTGTGTCAACAACTCAAGTAGTATAGTACTATTACTACAGAAACAACTGAGTGTATAAAAATAAAACAATGAACAACAAGAGCAATCCGAGATTTCTGATCTCCGCCAAGGGATGACGTGGACACAGAATCCAGATCTGGATCTAGATCATCACCAAAATTTTACAGAGTCGTCCCTGCACCAAAGTCTACCTCTGGTAAAAATTTCATAAAGATCCAGTCAGCAGTTTTCGATAAATCTCACTAAGATTGTACATCCAGACCCAGATCTAGATTCCAGGTCCGGATCCGGATCATCACCAAAATTTAATGGAGTGATCCTTGGGCCAAGATCTACCTCTGGTAAAATTTCATGAAGATCCGTCCAGTACTTACTGACAAATCCTGTCCACAGACAAATAAATAAACAAGAGCAATCCGAGATTTCTGATCCCCACCAAGGGATGACATGGACACAGAAAATTTCACGAAGATCCAAGATTGTAGATCCAGATCCGGATTAAAGAATCCAGATCTGGATCCGGATCATCACCAAAATTCGTCCCGGCACCAAGATCTACCTCTGGTGGTCATGAAGATCCGTCCAGTAGTTTCGGAGAAATCCTGTCCACAGACAAATAAATAAATAAATAAATAAACCGACTCGATCACCCAGATATAGAACTTAGATTTTTGTGTTGATAACAACGGTTAACTGAAAACAGTTATCCATTTTTACACTATGTAATTTGTTCTGTCTTTTAGAGCCTCAAGCCTGCACTTGTTCCATCACCTACTGCAAAGGTTATAGTGCAGATAACACATAAATCTCAACTTTTTTAACAAACAGCCTTTATTTAACCTGCTTACCTGAGGCTTCTGCATAAAATGAGCTAAGATTCTCCCTGGTGGCATGCCCAGATGAGGAAGCTGCACATCTCACTGCAATCACTGCCACAGGGAGATAATTGCTGGGTTATACTTAACTCCTGAATCATTGTTTTTACACACAGGCCTGCAGGTATTTTAGGAAGGAGCTTTGGTTTGAACGCGCAGAAAGATATGGTAAACACACTCTTGGCACGTGCCTCAAGAGTCACAGGAGTCAGGCACTGACTCAAGTCAGACAGAGTTTATGTGTTTTGGGCCTAAACTGAAACTATATAAACCTGGAGTCAAACTCGACTAGACCAAGGTGAGAACATATACATACACTTTGGGCACTGCAATAGGTTAGTTATGTATTTAACGGCAGAATATGTTAAGCATAATGTTAGACAATAAAATACATTTTGTAATAGGTTATTTGGTATTCAAAACAAAAGATATTTTATGCTTTTCTGAGGTCATTAGGACAATAGCCTTCTCCCTGGTCCCTAATTATCACCTACATTGTCCAATCCCTAATCCTAATCCCACTGTATGAGCTGTCATTAATCTGAGACGCTTGAAGATGGCATACGTGCTGACCCAGCTCTCACATATAATCTACTTGTTCAGCTGTCTGCTTGTGTGAGATGTACCTGAGAAATGTTTCTTCAATTAAAACTGAGTGGGAAATGTTCAGCTTTCCACAAACATATGTTTGAAAGCGCAGCCACTAACTCTGCTGCCAAAACATTTGTGCGTCATCTTGCTTTAAGAAAAGAAAGCTTTTACATCACCCTACAAAATATATAACAATAGCAATCAACAAAACCATGTCCCCATATTCTTACACACAGAGTGTTGCATGTGATTACTTTGCTTTTGAAGCTTGGATTGATGGTGACATGGTTTTGATCACTGCTGTTCACTGTAACTGTTGCATCAGCTCCTATTGATTCAACATCTTGTAACTTGAGACAGCTTCCAGAGGCTGTGTGCACTGGGACCAGGCTTCTAATTGATGCCAGCAGCGTGTTGTCACATGGGACCTTCTTGAATTGTCCACCTGGAACTGTGTGGACCAACTGTGATCACACATCTGACCAACAGTTTTGCTTCGCACCAATGAGGTTTGATTTCTTCCTTGAGAGGTGCAGAGCTTGCACATTCTCAAGATCTCCTATAATAATCCTCTGCAGGCCAATCAATCAAATATAAGACAAATATTCAGATGATGGCAATATATTTTACAATTCTCACGATAGTCACTCTTCTCAGGGTAGTAAGGATCTCCTTTTGCATGAAGTAATCTGTTTAGTGATGGATACTGAAGACACATATGTCACGAGCCCGGCTCAGACATACCTTCATATGGTCTGATCTTGCTTTCTCTGTAATGAGGAGTGGGGACTCTCCATGGACCCCAGTCACCTTTGTAATCCACCATTTGAACGTAAAGTTGGGGGTATGAGCTGCTCTCGGTGGGATTACACACAGGGCTGTCTGCTGCAGGGTCTGTCGTCTGTCTGCCCTTTAAATATGGCTAATCTGATAAACGTGTGAGTCTATTGCCCAAGACCCCATTTAAATAACTAACAGTGAACATATTCTAAACTGCAGAAATGCTAAATCAAATCACCTATGCATTTTTGTTGAAATAAACACATTTGTATTAGTCTAGTCTACACAGGGACAACTGAGCACCATGAGGCAGTAAGGCCAATAAATCCCAAGACTAATATAAAGCAAAAGAAAATGTCCACAAGAGGAACTTAAACCTTCACATAAATAAAATGAAGACACTGGGAATTCAGGAAAAACATATTGTCTAACAGTGGATGGTTTCTGTAGAGAAGCTTGTTAGTTAGCGAGTTAGCATATAGGGATTGGTCAAATGTATAGGATACATTTTCCTCCTGGAATAATTCTAAAGGTTTCCTGACCAGCCAAGAATGAGAAACCTGTTTTATTTTGCTGAGCTCAGAGGTTACTAGTGGATTACCCAATCAGGGGCATACATCGCCCATCCACATCAAAACAAACATGGGATATTTAAAAGGAAAAAATAACACTTTTCTGTGTATAATGTACAGAGAGAACGTCTGGATCCCAGGCTTTAATAAAGTAAACCCAAGCCCATAAGACACAAGACAAATGTACAAAGCAAATCTTCACTAATTTTCAGCAAACATGATCTATTCTCCACCCCGTGCAGATGCCATTGAAGCTGTTGATCTAACTTTCAACAATCTGGATTCTCATGACAGTGATGTTTCATAGTATATTAGATTCCATCAGTCTGTTCCTCTCATGTCCCTCTCATTTAGCTTGCAGAGTGCTCCACAGCCTTGCCTGTGTCCTTGCTCTCCGCCCCTGCTCCACTGAACCACAGTAGGGAAAATCAAGGTCCTGATTCGTCACGGCTCTTTTCAAGAGAATTCCTCATGTTGCCATGGAATCAGGCCAGTGCTGTCACTCACATATACCTTTAGCAAACTGCTTATTAGAGCTTAGGTTTGCGTCCTCACTTATCATAATTTCCTGTTATCATAATTTCCTAATAAGAAAGTCTAAACAAATACAAAATACAAATACAAAGAGTGATACTTGTATTTTCAAGGAGTGACCCAGCGGTTTATCAGGTTGTTTCACAGCTCTTTTTTTTTTTAGTTTTTCTTAGTGTTTTTGCTAATAATAGCAAAGACTTTTGCTGGGCTCCATTCTTGCATTAGGCCATTGGTAAACGGTATGAAATTAAAAAAAACAAAACTGATTTCTAGCAAGTTAAAAATCAGTTTAATCAACTTTAAGGTCATATAATATGTAAAACTGGCTCTTGTGAAATTTAAGTCATGTTAAAATGTTACCTCCTCATTCACACATGTAATCTTTTAATATTAGCCTGTCTACATCTCCAAACCAAAAAGCTCTGTTCAACTTCAGGGATGTTTTGATGTGGAAACAACACAAAGTTCAGTAACAGCGATCAGAAAATAGCGTAATATTGGCCAAATAGTGAAACTGACATAAACTAACCATAACACCAGTATAGGATATGAAACTGTAGAACACAAATCCAATACTACAGATAAAACAATGTGTTAAACAAAATTAGATACAAAATGAGGAAAGAAAAATGTATTATGATGCAACCTGGACCACAGATGATTCCCTGATTATGTTATTGCAGCCACTGGTCAAAAATACAATGTCAGTCAGTAGTGAGTGTCATCCCACATTTGCTTTGGTGCTACTTTGTCTTCAGTATCCACCAGCCCCTGACCCATGGCTCTGGGGCGTTGGGCTCACTCCGTATATGGACAGACAGGCAGGCTAATTCAATTATTCATGCAGTCCCTAATAACACAATAGATGAGGGACTGATGTAAGGTTATAATTTGGACCTTAAGAATCTTGATGCTCTTTTGTGGGCCCTATGACAGAGATAATACCTAAACTTGGATTTAACAGATTAGTTCAGTTCGGTCCACAGAGGATACAGGAAAATGCTGATCTTAAACCCCCTTCCGCACCCTGAGCTAATCCAGATGGTGCAGTTTGAACACCTATAGGCTCCTCCCCCAAAGGTGTGAAGGCTAAATCTGGTTTGTATAATATAAAGTGAAGGACTGCTGATGTGTACTCTCACACCTGGAGAGATATTCACCTTGGCATGTTAGTTATAGCCCATGTGTGTTGGTTAAAAGCTTGTTTCATCCAGAAAAAAATTGAAATAAACCATGGAAAAACATATAATGTAACATGTAATGAAATAAATGTTTGATAAATATATTTAATGGCAGACTGTGGAACAATCCAAGCAAGACGATTGGTAGTTTTCAGTTTCTAGAATGTGAGGATGTCATAGCTCCAGACAGGGGGCAAGAGCCACATTTCAGTTCAGATATCAATTACTTTGTAGTCTGACATAAAATATTAAAGGTGACATGATATATAAGGGTAAATGTACAAATCTTGAAGCTCAGCCCTTCTATTACTGATTAGACCCAAAAATGTTAAGTATTACAACAAAAATTTGCATTTTAACAATATGAGTTTTAGTTGCTTAAATGCACTGTATAAAGAAAAAATCCTATTCCTAATGAACAAAAGAGCTAAATAAAAACACCAGAATCATGTAAAGCAGTTTAATATGAAACTTTTAAGGCCAAATTGACAAGGTTTAATGCAGCAGTTACAGAGACAGCGGTGACAACTTTCAAATGTAAAGTAAATTGTAGCCAAATCGATGGAGCCAGAAGTGCCCCCATGCTTACTTCCTTCTCATGGCAGCTATTGGATTAGCTTTGTCATTTTATATATACAGTCTAAGGTTGCCCTCCAATTGTGTTAAATAATAGTGGATAATAGAAAGCTGTGATGTCTGACATCCAGCAATACGGTAGGTGTTACCGTGGTTAAAAGGATTGTATTCACATGAATGGATGCACAAACTCCACTGACTTTTACACAGAGTTCTGCCTCCTGAACTATTGATTTAACTTCATTGAAGCTGAGCTCACTGTAGCTTAAGCTTCTATCAAAGACATGTCTCATATCCTCTCCTCTTGTCCAGCCAATAATGAAGGGACTATAATAAGGCTCAAATCTGCAGCACACTATAAGAGCAGGTCTGTAGCAATTAATCTTTCAAAAAGCCTCTTAAGACAGGAAGCCACAAGAGCACTCCACCAAGCCCTGGTGTTGTCACGCTGCTGAAAACTCAGACTCAAATTTAGTGCTAAGGTTCAATATTTGTTTTCAATGCCAAAGTTATAATAAAAACAAAACTGTTCCCAACACTAAATGAGAAATGTGGTTTCAATGTGGTCTTATGGAAGTTCTCATATAAATCAAGACCATACTAAGACTATTCAGGAAAGGGAAAATATTCACCATTGACACTTAACATTTACTAGTTTTAGTATTGTATCTGGCTATATTTTTTTCTGGCTATACTTTATACTTTTTGACAACCTTGCAAACCTCAAAAGGAGGCCTATAGGAAGTGAAAAGGGTTTTATGGAAACAATTTTAAAGACTGTGGCTACACAAGCCAGTGAATATATTCCACATGAGGGGGAGAGTGTGGCATCAGATTTATGATGTTTATTGAGCCTTTGGGAAATAGAGGGCAAAGGTACATGTGTGTCACATAGTGCATACTGCAGTGTCCTTGTTTAGTTCAGCTCATGCGCTCAGAATCAATGCACCTTTATGATGAGGATGGCTCTTACATGATTAATGGGAGTTGTCATAAGTCTCTGTTATAAGTGCTTGTTTTGATGTACATGCATTAAATCACTCGGCCTAATTGTATCCATTTATTTAGACTATGTATATGATACTCATTGATTTTTCGCAGCCATTGTGCTGATTTCCAATCAGGTGTATGGGGACTGGTACATAAGCACTTACCTGGGTCTATATTTAATGGTTTAAAGAACTTCAGAAATCAATATTGTTAAACAAGAAATTATAACAGTAATACATTACTTTTGAGAACAATAAAAATACACTGCAATACAAAAGTAAATTAATTACAGTAGAGATAACCCATTTAGTGCAAATATTATTTGCCAAAATAATTTATTTAGGGGATATGTATAAAGTGTGACAAAGTTCATAAGGGGAACAAAAAACTTGAAAACCACGGCACTGCATATTGTCATTGCACCTGGAGACCACTTTGTATGAAGCGGTGCTTTGTTGTAATAAAAAAAAAATAATCATTCAAATAATGACACAATTTGAACTTATCATTGTTTAGGATCTTTGTTCAGTGCATTAGCACATTTAAGAAAATACATTTACTTTGTTGCTGTTTTTTTTTTTTGTTTGTTTGTTTTTTGTTATTTTGTTTTTTGAGTACGCGTGTCTAACTTGAAGTACTAACAAGTTTAATTGTTAAACCACATTTCACTCTCTACTTTTCCAAAACACAAATTTACAAGCACCACAGCTGCATTCGGTCCTGAGGCGTTTTCTCTGTGTAACATCTTCTCTGAATTAAATTTGAAAAAAACAAAAACATCTTTGACAGAACATGCCTGATGTGTGCTGTTATTTTATCACAGTTATGGTTTACACCAGCAGTCAGAGAAGATTTGTTTATGAGAGTGATTTTAGTATGTGGGATTTCTCCATTAAACATTTGATATTATGAATTGATTATGAAGCCAATAATGCACTGATTGAACTGGGACCATATTACATTAGTAATAAAATCTCCTATAATTACCTTGACACGCTTTGATTTTATGGCAGATGATGATTGCTATTCAGATTAAATTCTAATTGAGTAATAATGTACCTGCAAGTAACAAGATACTGTATGGTAATTTCACTGGTAAAGTAGCAGCAGCAATAGCAGTGATGCTTTATTATGGAAAATTAACAATTATGATTATCTAACTCATAATTGAAATCACAAGTAGAGAGAGAAGGTGGGGCATCAAGTGAAATGAAATGTTTGTGATGTATCATGCAGAAATAGATCGTTGCAAACCTAATGAAAAGGTACAATGTCCGAAAAGCTTCTCCATTCAAATGAACATGTACCTGCACTATGAAAGGTTTAATGGTGATCATCTCAGTTACTTGATTACACCATTATTCTTTTTTATAAACTGGAGTAAGAGTTATAATTGTACTTTTGATCAAATACACATTAGTAGTGGTGGTACTATAGACAGTGGCTGCAGTAGCTGTCATAGTAGTAAAGTATTTGCCTAAAAAGCTAGTCCCTGGAAAGTTCAAACTTGAGACACTCCAACCACAGCCATAAAATTGTATCACTTTCAAAGGATATCTCCCCTTGAAAATTCTCATATCATTAAAAACAAAGGATATAATTACTTTTACGTGAGATAAGTAATAATTTGGTGGTTTGATTGTTGATTCTGAGAAAATACACACTATCCCTTATGTGTTTTTTCCTTACTGTAGCAGCCTTGTTTGTTTTTGGCACAAACAGAGGATACATGTGTCTGATTGGTTAATCCGCCTGTCAGTCACACCCTCTGAAATCAATGAGACAGAACATGGAACCAGATCCACTCGTCTTTGTAAGGTTTGGTCAGCGTGTGCTTCAGGCTGACGTAAGTAAAGTGTATGGCAACATCTCACATATATATTACTCACTATAAACTCTATAAGGCTGTTTTTTAAGTAACAGCACTTTTAAATACATTGAGGGAACTTCCTCCAGCTCATTATTTGGGTTAGTATATGTTTCAGCCAAGTCTCCCCATGTGTAACGTCCCATCCTCTGACAGGGTTAACAACATGAGCACAGCGCTTCAGTCTGGAGTCCCTCTGTCTTTACGAGTTTATAGATTTTAAAAGCTTTTCTAGGTTGGTCATAACACTGCCCATTGTCCAGCATAAACAGTCTTAAAGTCAAGCTGGGATCCTGAGTTCAAGCTGGCATTTCTCATTATTCTGTGGTATGATGAAGTCAATGCGCACTTACACATAGGGGTTGTGTGAAGTTCAAAATTCAAAGGTGGTCAGGAGCTTAATGTTAGAGCTCTTTATTGGAGGAAATTGTTGTTTGCTTTAAATAAATGAAGCAATTATTTTTGATGGCATTTTTATAAGGGCTGGTAATAAACTCATGCAGTAGAAGGGTGGGTCAGTCCTTAAATGAGATGATTTATTTATCATATGAAAACTCTGATCTGAAATGCAGTATCCACAATTATAAAATGTAACAGAAAATATATGTTTGAGCTGATCATATAAACTGGGAAAAGTTATAATAAGATATCGGCCTTTTTGTCTTCAGAGGATTTACTCTTCCTATTCCCCGGCACTTAAGTGACACCTTTGGCTGGGGGATTGTTTTCCAGGGGTGACCACCAGGACTCAGATGATCCGTCACTGGAGAAGGGTGCCCGAGCTGAAGACAAACAAAGACAACAAAGACGCCTCTCTGAGTGGACTTCCCCCCTTACCCGACCCACCCCGTCCCCTCCCTCAGCCTGGTTCACTCCGGTGTGGTTATGGACCCCGGCGAGAGGGGTCAGCGAGGTTGAAAAAACACAGCTACTTCAGTTTGACCCTTGATCGGGCCACAACCTCGATCCTTCAGTCGGGCTGCCAGTCCACGTCACACAGCACTCTTTAGCTCTCTCTGTGACATATCCACTCTGTCCATTGGCGAGGTTAGCTCAAACCACAGATATCTATGGCTAAAATAGGAATTACATGTTGAATGATGTGTCTTTGGGTATAGTGCAGACATCAGTTAGTTTTGGTCAAATTTATGCACTATCCCATGTAGCCCGGTCAGCCAAAAACACAGACTTCTCCCAATACATAAAGAATACACAAG
>KN504073.1:0-10925 GCA_000787155.1 Scartelaos histophorus | reverse complement strand
GACTCCTCACCCTCATCAGGACCCATGCTCCTGCCAGAGCCTGATGAGGAGTGTGTTACATTAGTCCAACCTTAAGGAGAAAAAGGCATGGACAAGCTTTTCTCCGGCTGAAAGATAGAGGTGCAGCTTGGAAATATTACAGAGGTGAAAGAAGGACATTTTTCTGGTAACAGAAGGAGACAGAGGAATATTGTGGCCAAAGAGTGAAATAGATTTACTTCTTAAAGGGGGAATAGTGAAGTTGTTGAGAGGTTTAAAGGGCTTCTGTTTTTGGGCCATTCAGCTGCAGGAAGTTCTAACTTGCCTTATCCATGCCCCCATCTTCTCCAGGCAAGAGCTGAGGTGGGTGATAGTGGCAGAGAAGGATGCAGAAGGAGTGTCTTTGACTGTTGAGTGTCGTCAGCATAGGAGTGGGAATTTATTCCATGCCTGACATACCCAAGGGGAAGCATGTAGATGGTGAAAAGAGTTGGACTGAGGATTTAGAGTCCCCCAGGACCACATACTCAGTCCTTAGATAGGAGGAAAATCAGTGAAGGACAGTGTCAGAGAGGCTGATGTAGTATGGGGGATGGTGGAAAAGGATGTGGTGGCTGATGATGTGGAACGCAGCAAAGTGGTCGTGAAGAATGAGGACAGTTGTGGAACCAGAGTCACTGTGTGAAACTGCTTCCTTCTACTTGTAGTGTACTGAAGTGGTTAACGTATTTTTCTGGCTATTAAGCGCATATCAAATAATATGTCAATTGCTGTCATTGTCCACACATAAGGCACATCGGATTATAAGGTGCAATAAGCGAAACAAAATGCATGTCGGATAAATCGAACTTTATTCAGGTACTCTCAGGTACTCTCTACAATTCTCAGTTGTAGCTAACACAAAAATACAAGTTTAACAGTTGGATGATTTCGGCATCAAAAATGCCCGGATCCCTCTCAACATTGTTCAGTTTTAACACAAAAACAAAACCTCTGAAATCTGCATTGTAAGCATGTCTCTTAACAGGTGCATTTTGTGGTCCTTGTACACACACATGGCAGAACTACCGGTATGTTGCACCGTCGCCCTATATGTCGGCCAACATATTATTCCTCCTGACTCGCGGAGTAATACGTTATTAGCTGTAATGTGTACAACATAAAATCGGAACGACGTTAGTAAACACAACCAAAGGTCATACATAAGGCGCACTGGATTATAAGGCGTACTGTTGATTTTTGAGAAAATTTTATGATTTTAGATGTACCTTATAGTCCGAAAAATACAGTATATCTCTCCTCTAGGAAACCTATGGTAGTTGTTTCGAGACCAAACCCTGACCATTAGACATTGTCATTGTCTCCAGTTACACAAAGCCATTGCACCGTGTCTGTATTGTACTGTTCAAAGTGCTTAAATTCCCCCTTGAGGACAAATAAAGTGATACTGATTGATATATTTCCTCATTTGTTGGGGTGACCTAGATGGTTATGGTTCGGACCTGGTTTTGAGATTAGGGCCAGGGTGGGGGTTATGGATTTACTTTCAAAAATATAAATCAAAGAATATGTTCCTGAGTGTAAAGAGAGAAAACTGAAAAATCTAAACCAAACTTTTAAAAAGTATTTTAAGTATTTAAGTATTTTAAAAGTAATACATTATTTCATGTTTTGTAAACTTGCAAGTATGCAGCACTAGCCATTAACTACTTTGGCACTATGGCCTAGGTTAAAAAATATATTTGTAGCAGTGCATGTTATACACCCCATGTGCGTCACCTATTGTTTTCAGTGAACTTGGCGAGATGCCGGCTTGTGTGTGTGGTGAAGGGCGTGTGAAACCGGTGAAATGCCAGGTATGTGTCTGTAGTCCCATGGTGTATATGGGTTAGTGGATTGTGCCACAGTCTAACCATATTATGCTAGTATTTCTAAGACACCATGAGGATTGTTGTTAGTGTGATGGTTGTTTGTGGCCATGTCATAATGAGCAGGGCACCAATCTTTAAAACAACTGTGATCTACTGTATTGCATATTTAACAGGGATAATCTAGCAGTGAACAATGAAAGTGATATAGATATTTTTTTATCAAACCATTCATATTTATTAATAAATTGAGATATTTTGTAATGTATTTTGCTGTCATTGCACGCTGTGCTTGTATTGTGGGGTAAATCCTGCCTAGTTTAGGTGGTGGTGGTGTTGTTAAAATCTAAAATACACTAATAATTACCAGGCATTATAGTGCCTCCCTTGTCAGGTCACATATGCATGTGGACATTAACAATGTGCCATAGAGTTTGTCAGAACTAGGAATGATTTGGATTTGGTCAAGGCAGGACAAAACACATTTAGCAGTGTACAGACATTCAATTACAAACAGTAAAAACATGACACAGAGTAAAAAATAAATCAGGAAACACTTAGGATCCAGTAATACTGTCAGTTCTTGAGTCTGGTAGTAACTAATATAAATGATCAGGTTCAACATTTATGCATTTACCCTAGAGTAAATGCATAAAGCATCACACTGTAGAATGTGAAAACAACCAGTACTGTTCAAAGGTATCCGCTGATGTATGCTGAAGACAAGCAGTAGACACTTGTTCATTCCTGAATGTGTAGAGTGAATGTTCCTGACACTTCATCTTTTTAGTGACTGTCGTTGTGAAGTCTCTGAACTGTCAATCAAACGCAGCAGATCACATGTGGGACTGATTCCAAGTGTTAAGCAGACAAGGAAGACGCCAGAGGCTTTTGGGGCCTGGATGTACCCCTCCTGTCGGCAAGCACATTAATCCATGCCTCCGGTGGAAACAAGGGTTATTGTATCTCTGCAGCTAATGAAATCAAAGTGTAAAAATGTAGAAGCAGGGAGAAGAATAGGCTCCAGTGCTGCAATGTATAGAGCCATATTGCCCATGGTTTAATGGCCAGAGTGTTGTATCAACCTATGGATTTTATCAGGCATGAGCCTGACTTGGAAAAAAAATCAGTGACCATATATCGTGGGACCTAACAACTAATAGGCCGGGGGTTCGGGGGGCCGCCTTAGGTCCCCGGAAAATGTTTGGATTTTAGGTGCTCTGTGGTGCAATCTGGGCAAAATATTAAGTCTAATTTTGGGATTACATAGACGGTTTATAACAAGGGATTTAGGGTGAAAGATTGCATTACATGGTCATACATGTATAATCAGTAATTTTTATTGTACATGATCATTAAGACCTGTGTTTTGATATTCACTACTTCATTGTTCAGCAAACTGTCAATTTAAATACATGTAGATCTATTCAGTCAGTCTGCTTTGCGGATCCGCTGTGTATTTGTTCCATATTTGCTTTCTGACTGTCGCTATCCCAAACCCCAGGGCAGCTGCTGTCACACAGCAGATATGCTGCTAAATCATCTTAGATCCGCAATGTAAATGCACTTTTAACACAACATTTATTAGATGTGTAACTATCAATGTGTAACTAGCACGGCGAAGGTGCACTGGATCAGGAGTGGATCCGGCACGATGTGCAAGTGGACTCCGTTGCGGATACGCGGTGAATATTCGTCTACCTCCGTCGCGGATATGCGGCAAATACTTTTTGCTATCTGGGCAGTATCCTACATTGTATGGTCCACTCATACCAGAAATAATTTCAAATCCCTAAACTTGGTATCGGCTTGCTATCGATCGATACAGCGAGGATTTCCCGCGCCGTGAATTCTGATTTGACGATTTCCCTTCGTTACCAAAGCCTCGGAAGGTACGAACGTAGCTGATTGCCTTATAAGGAATATCTCGGTAGCTTGTGACAAATGCACGTGGCTTTGATGCAAATTCTTCTTGGTCAAAACAGACTTAATTTATTCAGCTGCTTTAGCTTGGGTCCGAGCTGTGGTTAAGGGCCCCTCCCACAAATGTTATTGCAGATTTGCATGAATCTCAGGAACCACCAGATTCATTAAAAAAAAAGGCAGAATTCCGCGAACCTGTGGAAAAAGCTCATGCCTGTTATATGCATCTTACTGAAAGGTCCTATATTATGCTAAAATGAATCTCATGAGCTTTTAGCCACACTGTAATGCCTCAAATTCATTCATTCATTCACACGTTTAGGTAATATGTTATGTAATATGTTTGAGCATTATAAGGATGTCTGCATTTCCAAAGCTCAAAAAGTTCTAGTCCACCCTGTGATGTCATCAAGAGGTAGTTTTAAAGTTAAATATTTTAGAGTCAGATTTACTGTCCAATACTCTAGAATAACCACAAGTTGTTGTCTTTTAAAAATATTGCCACAGAACATTATCTTCTGGTGCAAAGAGAAGCAAAGACGTTTCAACAAGGCTAAAAGCTGTAGGTTTAAAATTAATTTATTGAAGGTGTATGCAGTTTAATTATTTTAGTGAAGACATATGCAGTTTAAAAACACTGGAGAACATGTATTAGTATATTAGTGTATTAACACTTATTGACATCACGAGGCTGAACAGAGTGTTTAGCTTGAGAGTGGAACACACCTTAAACACATTAAACAAAACACAACTTAAGGTATATATTTTTATTTTATTATATTATTTAAAAATAATGTTTGTTTTACCAATGTTTGTTTTAACTATATATTTACTGGTATTCAAGCACAAAGGCGTTATATTATAAATGCATATTATTAACTTGTTAACTCTTAGTTGCAAATAGCAAATTTTGCTTGGACTAGTACGTAACTGTCTTGAAACTATTCACAAATACACATAGGCAGTTTAAGAAAAAATAATCATAAACAATCATAGACTAAATTCATTTTAACTGTATCAGTTGAGTGTGACTCATCTCTTCTGTTTGTCTATACATGAACTGTGGTTACCTAAAATGTAAATATTTTAAATGTCCTGGCCTTTATGCAGCTTGGCTTTAGCATACATTTTAAAAATAGCACTGTCGGCAAACAATGAATAATAGAGGAACATGCATGTTTTAACCATTGGGCTCTAATGCAAGTGCTCATACAACTATGGTTTAGTAGATTAGTTTAAGAGTGTTTTCTGGCTGAGAGGGCTGTAACTCCTGTAACATTAGATCTTTGTCTTTGTAGTCACGAGGCAAGTTCCATCCATAAACACTTCTTGTTACTTATAGTTAATTCAGGCTTTGGATATTACCATACCATACCCCGGTATGCTTTTAGAAGCTCAGCATGGTTGGACCTGGTTGGTGCAGGGATAGGACACTGCTGGGGATAGCAGGTGGTCAGAGCTCTTGCCCACAAACTTCATAGTGGGCAGTCTGAACCCCACTTGAACCAGTGCATGCTGCTGATATGTCCTTCACTGTTGAAGGTCACTGTGATGTGTGAATAAAGGACAGCAGATGGAAATACGTACATGGCTATAATCCAGCATGTTTACAGCATATATCTTATGTCATATATCTAGTAGCTGCAACTAACAATACTTTTGGTAGTTGGCAAAGTGTAGATTGACCAATATATTATAAAACCTAATAAGTGATCATTTTTGTTGTATTACAAAGCCGTAGTTCAGCTAACCTTCTTTCACTGCATCATTTAGTTAAGACAAGTAAACTGTGTATGCTGACTCCACAAAAATGAGGAGTTAGAGTACTTGAATGCTTGACTTTCTAGAAGCGAGGTCAAATTCAACGCCTTTATTAGATTTACTTAAATTTAATAACATATTTTGTATATTAATGTGACACAATTTTACACATCAGGATCTATTTCTTGTCACATCAATTCAGAAAGCATTTAATGCATGTATATTTGTTTAATATGCAAAAACTCATGCCTGAATGAAACGACTTCGCCTCAGCTGCATAAACAATGACTTTGCGCTATTTCTCAAGGTGCCTGCGTCTTGTGATCACCTGCGGGGTTCTTTGGCACCTCAGTATGGGTCACCATTCATATTGTCCTTTGGCTCCATGGCTGGGAGGGTGTAAAAATAGCCTTGTGTGCTTCCTCTAAACCATCAAATGGAATTGTGCAAAGTAAGGACAAATAGGATTTAATCTGGGGATGAGATGCTTTTTGGAATGGCCATACTTGACTTTGCTCGCCCCTTTGGATCTACGTCACTGCTTCTTCACAACCTCTAAACCTTCACAGCATTATTTTAAACCTTTTTTTTACTTCATCAGCAAGGGTCCTGATTCAGTACATGATCATTGTGTTTTATTGTAACCAGAAGCAATTTGTAAGCCATAGATGACGACACTTCAAGTGCTTTATCTTGCAGTATCAACTGAGTGAAATCTAATGTCACAAAGTCGCAGTGTCCCCAAGAATAATAACATCTGAATTTCATTTTGGTCATCAGTGTGACCCAGAGTCCTTGAAATGTGCCATAAGTCATTATCAAATGGTGACAGTAGTAGACTGATTGTAACAGAGTTCCATTTATTTTTGTACTTTTAAGTATGGTTTAAATAAAACTCCATTAGTCGGGTTCACTGGTTTGATTGGGGATTAAAGTTGAAACATTGTTGCAATTTTCATTTGGTGAAGGGCTAGGGTTAGGGTCACGCTCTCCCCAAACGTCAGCTCAAACCATGAGAAAATAGAATGTAACCCTCCTCTGCGGTGGCACCAAGCCCCTAAAAATGGCTGCCCATTCAAGTCAATAGGCCGAGCTCAATGGTGCATGACCCCAGATTAGCCTAGCCCGGCTAGGTACTTCCGGTGGCCGTGGGCCGACCGAGTATGTGCAGTAGTGCTCTTTTCTCCCGTGGGTACAGGCGAATGCACATTATCACGTTGACCAAGCGAGAGGAGCTAGAGCGGAGCTATAGCTAACGATTAAAAAGTGTTTTTTAAGACAACTGAAGGATTTTGAGCTGAGGCAAATAGGCAAAAATCCAACATTTTTGAAAGTTGTAGGTGTCCTATCAGCTGACCACGGGCAGTTTGTAATTACATTGCACTCTATGAGAAAAATCCTTTCTCAGTCCATGGGATTTTTTTCGCTGTAGTACCAGTGAGTGGTCACTACGTCAACTGCAGTGAGTTACACCTATCCAGTTATTTTAATAGATCCATGGGTGACACGGCATTACAAATAGTGAAGAAACGACAATGAAGTAGAAACGGGAGGAAAGTCCCTACCGATCTGTTAATTGTCACCTCAGCTGACTCCTCTTGATGTGGAGGAGCAGCAGCTCAGAGATGCGATCCTGTAGTGACAGAACAGGTGACAAAAGGCAGCCCTGGCTCCGCCAACATGCACCTGGAACTGGTCTGACTTACTGCCGGCAATGCGAACACAGTTCCTGCTCCAGTCATACAGTGACCAGACAGACCTTAGCAAAGGATCCCAGACCCCGTACTCCCAGAGCACACCCCACAGAACACCACGAGGAACACGGTCGAACACTCAACTTCCCGCACAAGCTCAGGCTCCCCCACAGCGAGGTGACATTCCATGTCCCCAGAGTCTCCATGTTTGTAGGTCCGGTCGTCGAGGCTCCCTCCTTCAACCACCAGATCTCTCTACACCAGCCCCTTATGGATCCTCCCGCAGATGGTGGGCCCACGGTAGGACGGTCCCATGTCACTCGTTTGGGCTGTGCCCGGCCGGAGGTTCAGCCACCAGACGCTAACCGTCAAGCTCCCACCCCTGATCTGGCTCTAGGGTGGGGCCCCGGTGACACCAGTCTGGGTGACGTAACTGGCATCTGCATGGTTCTCTTCATAAAGGGCTTTTGAACTACTCTTAGTCTGACCTGTTCCCCAGGACCTGTTGGTTACATTTAGCCCCTGACAACATAGCTCCCGGGATCATTCGGGCACCCAAACCCCTCCACCAAGTTAAGGTGGCAGTTCAGGGAGGGGTCATATGAGAATAAATCCATGTAAATGTTGTGTGGATCAACAACAGCTCTTTACTTTACAAGTTTGTGGAACTGATTAACCTCAACTCGACTTTTTGCAATCAGTCCCAGAAACTGTGATATATTTGTGATTATTAATTGTCTCCTCTCTTTACATCTTGCCAAGGCCCATTTCTCCTGGTTTGATCATCATTCTGAAGTTTATTTTGTTCATAGGTGGTGCGCTACAGACACTTGTTTAGTTCATTTTAAACTGCAGCCCTAAATCTAATGTAGGCCTACCATGTGTTTTTGTTGAAATGTTTTTAACTTTTTTCATTGACAGTCTTTTGTTCACACATTCAGACAATGATTAGAGTAGTCTTCTTCTGAATCACAATCATAATGCAGGTTATAATGTCTAATAATGAGGAGATTTTCTCTTCCCTCCTCAAATTTTAATTGAATACCCCTGACCTAGGCCCTAAAACTGCTAATCTGTGGTGCTACGTCACAAGGTCAATAATACGAAGTTCCAGCTGTGTTTGAGAATCTGACTGCCCTAATTTGCAGCGGGAACAATGGGGAAGTCACGGTGTCATACATCTGTTATTAAAAACTATAACACCCACAGAACAAACAAAATGGTTATGGTCACAAAACCAGCATTAGACCTATGTTCATATGTTCAGAGGGAGAGAGAACATGAGTAAATAAACATAAAGTCACACCTTGTGTTATGTTGATATGCAATGCATGTCTTCTGTGAGGCAAACCACATCCTTGTGTAGCAATGCAAGGGAGAGGATTATTCAATTAAATTCACATTAAAATAAAAGAAATCAACAACAGCTTTGGACATAGTTTATCGGCAGACAGATAAAATATGTATAATTTATTATTTCATTTCTTTTAGCGGGTTTAGTTTAAATGTATGAGTTGTTCATTCACACTGATACGTGTCTATACAGATATACACACAGCCAGATCCAGGCTCCAATCTAATCAGGTAACAAGGTAACAAAAAGGCAGTTAAAAAAAAACACCACTTGGTGCTAAAGTGCCAGGACTCAAGAGCAACAAGAGCAATAATCACCCAGCAGAGTTAATTAAGGGTTAACATAGCCTACAATATTGGTCTCATCTAACTACACCTCAACATAGGCACAGCCACCCAGACAAAATATAAAGTGGATGAATGTATGGCACGGCTGGCGTCATGCAGAGGCAGCACAGTGGAGGGGCCCTGACAGCAACCTTACTCAGCCAGCACCTCAAATGCCACAGCCAGATACATCCGCTCACAGACATGGGCATAGTGAGCTAGCTCTTTAAAGTCAACAATAGTTCCACTCAGATGACCACCAGCTGCTTCTTTATTATGTACCCTCACATTGCCCTCGATGAAGCATCCTAAGACCCCCAGTAGAAGCATGATACACACACAATCCTAAAAACCTCCTTGACAATATGTAACAATAGCTGGCCTGATGCCCTCAGTAAGTCAGAAACCCTTCATGTCATCTCATGCACCACTGATGGGGGTTATTAGTCACCCGCTGGAGACCGCCAGGCAGAGCGTCTGCTCCTGGTACAAAGCTGCTGTGACCCACACAGTACGATAATCTTCCACACCTCTGTTTAACCACTCCACTACCGACCTGCCATTTAAAAGGAGGGGGGATTGTGTAAAATCTATTTTTTTGAGCTATCTACCATAATGTTCCCTCATCAAAAACATGCCTGAAGTGGTTTTATATGTCATCCATACATATTTCAGTAATATAGCGATCTTTCCCGGGTCCTATTCAAACCCTCCTTACAGATAACTGTAAGATTCTGTCCAATAGCCCATAAGCCTATGTCATATGCACCCACACAATTCACCATAAATATACAAAAGGATGATCCAAAACCAAACGCAACAACTTGACAAATCTGATGTGCAGTAGTTTCATGTGATGCATGCAGATTGTATTGTGATGGCACTCTGAAGGTGAAGGAAGAAATAAATGCATTCAAATGTATACATTCAAATCAAACAAAAGATATTTAAAACCAGAATATGACTGAACAACCTCTAAGCATAAAAGGTCAGAATGATTACCAGACTGTATGTGGCCCATATGCATGAAATTAGCAGTTTTTTATGTCGGTCCAGGTTTCCTATAGGTGCTAATACTGGTGCAGGACATTGTATAGGAATTAAAGAAATACACTTCTACAAATCCAGGTTGAATACCCAACAGCTTAATTTGCTGAACACATTCTGTATCACAAACATTCTTTTTGACCAAACTTCTTCTGTCTGCTCTCATTAGGGTTTCATTGTAGAGTGAGATTTCCAGTAATAGCCGTTAAAGATGAGGAGACGAGAAGAAATTTTTACAAATGAGTTGTCAATGTAGACATTGAGGAATTTCTTTCACAGTCTCCTGCCTATTCAATGAAGAAGATCGATGTTCCTCCACCAGCTGCCTCTAAGTGGGTCAATGATGGTCGCTTAATACTCTAATCCACTGGCTAATGCTCATTCTCTGAAGAGGAGATGCTCTCGAGGTGGCAAATGGAAGGGAAAATAGCAGCAGGCTTAAAGAGCACTTCTTGTTGGCAAACACTTGAAGTCACAGGAGACTGACAAAGGTGTGGAGCAGTGGAAAGACTTCTTACACACAGAAGTAAGTTGGAAAATACTATGACAAAAAGTGTGAGGCCTTATTGTGGCATTTTAAGTACTTGTGTTTGTTGTCTGTTAATTTGTAATTACCTGGCTGGATGATCCTCACCTTGTTGTAGACGAGGTCCTAAACAGTCATGGTCACATTTTTATATACTGTAGCAATACCGGCTTGTCAAAGCCTGATCCCGTTAGATCTAAGAAGCTAATCAAGGCTGGGCCTGGTTAGTACAGCGGAGTGTCAGTCGCAAAAACTGTCATTGTGTCCATAGGTAAGGCACTTCAGTCACATTGCCTTGTACGAAATTGGTGTGTGAGTTAGTGATGTGGTCGGAAGGACCAATGATACAGATTCCGTGAGTCTGCTCCAGGGCAGCTGTGGCTGTAATAGCAGTTTACCACCACCAGGTATGGAGTGAACAATGATCTGTAAAGCATCTTTGTGACA
>KN504070.1:2371-28496 GCA_000787155.1 Scartelaos histophorus | reverse complement strand
GATTTAATGAAATTGCAGCTATCCATCAATGGCCGTTTGACAGGAATTCATACACCAAGTCAAGACAAACAAAGACGAATGGTTCAGATAGTCAATTACAATGATTTGGAGGTTGTGGCTCTAAAGTCTTGTCAATTTGTTCAATGCAAGGTAATAAAAGAATGAAACACGTTGTAAAAGCACTGCACCCTCTTTTCACAGCTTCAAAAGTGGCGGAAATTAATCATTTTTATACGTGGCTAAAGCAGGAAACTGAAAAATCCTTTAATGCACAAATATCCCTGTTTATTTCTCAAGTGGCAGAAGAGCTGGGGGTTAGTGTCTCAGCCAAGGACAATTTTGCATATTACCATCAAACAGTGCAGATTTAGAAAAGCCATTTCATCCCGTGCACACCGGAGCCATACAAAAAGCCTATTATTAAAAATGTGCATTGATGTTTGCAATTACAGTTTAATAGGGAGAGGCTAGAAAGGGCATCAAATGTAATCACTCATTAGGTACGTCACAAGTCCAGCGATTCAGCGTTGTGACTTGTGAAAGAACGGGATGATGACATTTTGTGACAGGGCCATACGCACTCATGTATTTGGTTGAGAGGGCTGAATTCACACATGAATGAATACCACTTAGAGAAAATTGTCCTTGTAAATGGACAGGAATTCTGTTCATCTCCAGTCAAAGTCTTTTTTCAAATGACCCCTGCCTGATATTGGTCTGGTTATGCTTCTATCATCTAACCATAGACTGTATAGATAAATGGGCATAGCTAAACCATTAGCCGTCCTGTTCTAAATAGGAAGTGAACAATTTGCATTACATTAAAAAACTCTCATTCCTCTTTCTGTAACTACTGCAGTGCGCCTTGTCATTTTAGTCTCCAAATGCTCGTATTAACCTGCTCTACACGATCCTGTTTTTTTATTTCATTATTTTATCCCTAACTAAATTCCTATTCCTAATAAAGATCTCTGCTCCAAATGTGCTCCTATAAATACAAGTCCCATGAGCTTCATTTGACTGGAACCGAATACTGTGGATGGTATAGCACTCCTTTAGTCCAGTTTTTCATACAGTCTGTGGGTCTAACCTTTAACTAAAAATGGAACAAACACATATTTTTTTTCCCACAACCACATTTCAAAAAGCTGCTAAACTGGGCGATGCCTGTGGACTGAAGATGAAAGTGAGGACTTAATGTTGATGTTTGTACTGAATGTGTCTTGAGCAAATAGTCACATTTAGGGTCCCAGTCTGATTTATAAAGTAGAGACTGTTTTAATCATAGTTTAGTCCTGGTCTGGTCTAGGTATAATTTATGGTGTAGGTGTTGTGGTGATCGTGGTGTTTTAGCAGTGATTGTGTAAGTATGAACACAACCTTATACTTCACTAAATTCACTTTTCACCACATAATGGCCCTTTTAAAACAAACTGATGGTAAAGGATGACATGTAGTGCTTTTCCACTTTTGAGGCACTCGAAAGAAGAACCATGAAAGAACCACTCCCCCATTCACACGCACATTTATCCACTAATGTACACACACACTGGGTTAAGGACACAATGACAGCATTCATCTGCAGAACAAACCGCACCACGAACCTTTGGGTCAGTGGATCGAACCACCAACCTTCATAACAGTGGGAACTCTACTAACTGGCTACTGTTGCTTGCTCTACCCATAATCCCACATCCTTATTACATGCACAACTTCCATTTCAATTCAATTCCATTTATTTTTGTATAGCCCAAAATCATAACAACAGTTATCTCGGCGGGCTTCACAAAACTGTTAAATTAGCAAACAGAGATGTCAGAAAATGAAGCAGAATAAGAAAAATAAAATGAAATAAAATGAAATAAATAAATAAATAAATAAATATAAAACATACAAATAAAATAAATAAATAATAATTCAAAAATACAGAATGTCCAACAACAACTTCTTCGGCAAGAAAAAACCAAAAAAAAAAAAAAAAAAACAGTGGGAAAAAACCGAGAAACCTCGAGGAGAACCACAGTGAAGGAGAGATCCACTCCCATGGACGGACAGGCATAGATGGCCAGGACGAATCCACTGCCAATAAGGTTGTAAATCTGTAGACCAAGGCTATTGGCAGAGGGAAACTACTAATTTAACAGGACAGATTGATCCAGGACATGAAAGGAGGGTACAAACATACAGAGATACATTTGAACTGTATGAGGTGTCAAGTTATGTGCTTTTAACAGTACCACAGTAATAACTTGAAAGACGTCACCAAAAATGTAAAAAAATAAAATAAAATGCTACCCACTGATTATTGTTGGTTCATGGATAAGACAACCTCCTCCATTATTTGTTATTTATAGTGTTTTGCTCAAACTTGAAACCCTCATCCTTGAATTACTGTTAGTTTGTGCCACATGTTTTTGAGCAGAGATAGTACAATAGCGTAGTTCAAGCTATTACGATTACTCTGACACACAAATCTGATCTAACATGTTTTTATCGTGTCCTTGGACCAAACTCATATTGTCCATTTCCTCTTCAAAACCCATGTGAGCTCAGTGATGTGGTTCTATCCCAGCCTCTCCTCAAACTCCGCTGCCACCCCTGCCTCTTGCATCAGCTCCTTTCTCATCTCCTCACAGGCTTGCACTGTTCTTCCTCCCTGACTGGCAAATTAAATACACTCCCAGTATATTAGCTATGCTCCATTGTTAGGATTTTGGTTTCATCCATTTTCTGAGCTCATTTACTCTGCAAATTTGAAATGCAACTTCCTGTTCTAGGTTAATTAATGCCGTGTGCACTCCAGGCTCCAAACATGTTTCTGGGTGTTTTTGAAGAGGAGATTAGTTTGTGTCATGTTACTGAAATGAAAAGCAAACACCAAATGAATACTGGTCTGTACTGACAATATATTACTGATCATGATATCGCAGGGGGTTTACATTCATTTATAAGTGCACTGTGTAACTTTTATGGTGGACAATCTGCCATCTGCTCGTCCCCACGGGGTTGCTATTGGTTTGCCTGGCAGCTATCTCCACAGTCACAAAGAGTTGACACCGCCGGGTCATTTACAGGTCAGTTTTGTGGAGAGGGTCAATAAGAGAGCGGTATTTGAATAAATGCATCGATAAATTTAATGCCATTTGAAGAACTTTTCATGCAGATGGCAGATCTTCCCCCACAAAAGCTACATATGGCATCTTTAAGTAAGTAATTTTACATATCGACACCTTCCTAAAATAATTGCATAAGTCATTTTTTTCAGGTTTTTCAGGAAACACCCAATATTCCTCCAAAATTGAAATTATGGCATACATTATGGCAAAGTAAATTTAGGCAAAAAGTGACTTAGGCGATTATTTTAGGAAGGTGACGATATTACATATAAGAATAAATTTCTGACTTTTATGAATCTGGTAGGGTGGTCCACCATAGTCCTGTAATGTCCATATTAACACAATTTTGACTTTTTTAACCAAAGAATCCAAGAACTACAACTTCAGAATGCAATGAACTGTATTTACTGTATGAAGATAACGTCCTTGTAAAATCCTTGTCCTTAGATCATGTTTTTAGCCTTGTTCATTTCACATACTTGTAATTAAACTCTCCATTATACGATTTTTTTGGACTGGACACTTTCTATTTGTAGGTAATGCTTGAATAGTTTGCACACAGGAAAAAGCATGTTCAGTGAGTCACTTTACTGATTTAATTTACACATTTACTGATTTAAAATGTGAATTCCTTCGCTGGAATCTTGTAGACATGCATGTTATTGAAAACCCCAGCGCTGACCCCAAAAGACAGTCAGGGATGGGATTATTCAAATGGAGCAGAGTGAGAGGGACCATACTGTGAATGAGGTTTGAGCCGGCCGACTGTGACTGTGCCGCCTGGAGGAGGGAGGTTTACTGTTTATTGTTTGCTGTGGTGGTTCAAGGTTATCCGTGTCAAAACACAATATTAAAATGTATGCTTCTGTCTCATTCTGAGGCCGACACTCGCTGACTGTTAAACCGGGGGCTCTGAACGGTTCATGACGTGATGCTCGAAGTAACCTGGGATCACCTTTTTTAAAATGAAATTGGTGCTTAAGAATTTCAAACAACAAACTATTTAAATTCTGGTAACATCATTTCTTATTTCATGTAATTTCTTTCGAACCTTGGTCCCTACTGAAATACTCCAAGCTCCTAGAAAAAGTTTTAATCATTTTGAAAACTTTTGGCTACCTGGTATAGCAATGTAATCCAGTAGCATAAGGTTCAGTGAAAGAACTGCTTGTCTGAAAATTATGCATAGATTTTTTTTAATGCAAATTTGTCCATTTGCCCTTTTAGAATCACAGAGTTCTTTCTCTCTGCTCTGAAGTATTACAGTTTAAAGCTCTGACCATAGAGCACAAAGGACATTTTGCTCATAAAGTAATTCAACAAACCCAACAAATGTGTACAAAACTGCTTTACAGGTTATACAGAAATAAAATATATTTGACAAATCAATAATACAGTATTTGAAACAACTAAAAATATGTTTAATTATGTTTCCTACGACATTGCTCATTGTTTAGAGTTGGTTCAAGATCATCGGTGTCACACGGTAACAGTAGCCGGTCTCATTTATTATTTATACAGCGCACACTATATCACTAAGAAACCCTACCTTTATTTATTGTTTCATATATTAGTTTCATAGTGCTTTCCCTTAGGTCATTTCTATATTAGAATTGTGGTTTTATTTAGGTTGCTATGGCCTTTTTTACTTTAACACTAGCAAAGGCCATGGCAAAGTGGTGATAATAGTAAAATGCCTATAGCTTCTTTTAAGCTTCTGCCATGGTGTGTCTCACTTCCCTAAAAATGTTTTTGGGGGTAAAACTATTTTGTTTCTATCCTGCAGCGTATGTAATAACTAATGGTTATGCCAGAGAAGGTTGCAGGGGGTCTTCTTTGTGCTGGCTTGCATAATGTAACTGCCTCCTGAAAGGAAAAGAGAAAGTTAAGAAAATGCTTCAGGTTGTTGAGCGGGCATTCAGGGTGCAAAATCGCTATGTTTAACTTTTCTTATGCTTTTATAATATTTTCTCAGCTACGTAAAGCAGTTTGACCATGTCTCTGTGTTACTGAAAAATCTGCATTTAACAATGTTCATTTTCATTGCCACCGCAAAAAAGGTGTATTGTGTAGTTTTTTTGGGTGGAGGATTGTCTCTGGGAAGCTATTATTGTTTTTTTCTGGACTGTCCTAGTGTGGCATTTAACATATCCATCATGCATTTACCCAATACCTTTTTTATTGACCTCAAATGAATTCTTACTGTGAGTGGTAACTTGGCCGTGTGATGTCACCTCCTGTCTCCATAGGATCAGTAAGTGTAATGCCATGTTGTGGAACATTTCAGGCAATATTGAATATATTGTTTGATTGTTGATTGTTTGATATCAGTTTGTATTTGCCTTCAGTTTGTATTTTTGTGTGTTTTGCTGCCATTTTGTTCCTGCTGCCTGAGCCCTGGTCCCTGATTGGTGGAGCACCTCTTCACCTGGCCCCGCCTCCAGCCTCCTCCCCCCTATTTAAGAAGATCACAGCACCTGGTCAGGGCTGTGGCCTTTGTGGCCAGTCTGACAATGTGTCTCATTTGTGTCAGTCACTCTGTGTTTGTACTTGTATGTGACTTCTCTGTGTTGAGAGACTCGGTTTTGTTTTGTTTAGTTCATTCTGTTTTGTGCCTTTTGATTTGGTCACTCGATTCTGTTTGTGGGTTTGTGGTTTTCTTTGGGACACTCGTGGTTTTGGTTTATTTTTGTGTCCCTTAGTTAATCACTCGTTTTTGTGAACTCACGTGACCCGTTTTAGCACAAAACTTGGTTTATGTTACATCTGTTGTGTTGTTTCTTAACTTGGTTTAGTTTCTGTACAAACATTTACCATGTTTTGTTAAGTTAAACCTTTTACACACCTGTTAATTAAACATTACGTATTTATTCCATTTTCCACCTTGGTGGTTTTTGTTACTTCCCATCACCCTAGCTGAGCTGGGTCATAACAATCTGAATCAACCAATCATCATCTGAAACCCAGCAATAGTAATGGGAACTCTCCATTCATCGTGCTTTGGCATTCGGCACACACACACACACACACTCAGAATTAGACTTTACTGGGATTAAACCGGCACTAGAACAGAACTAAACTAAATCTCCATCAGGAGGACTTGACAGTGCTCAAACCAAGATCAAACTAGGACAAGTGTGATCGTAATGAGTTCTTCTTCATTTTACATTATTCTTTTGATCTCCTTAAAGGTCATAAGTGGATCTGGTAAAGGATAACCAATGCCACGTGCTTCATCCGTACATCCATCGTACATTCATGCCTCTGCACAGCTACAGGAGGAATAAGAATATTAAAGGTCCCATATTATGCTGTTTTTTGACCTGTTTTGATGTAGTTTCCTCATCACAAACATACCTGGAGTTATGTTTTGTTTCACTCATTAACACACAAATTTAGGCTTAGTTCTTCACTTTGTTTTTTACTTTATGGTGATACAGGAAGTGCTCCACTGTGTGTTCAAACTTCATACACCTTCACTAGAATCATGTAGATGATTTCAGTGCTGGAATTGGCAATTTAACCTGAATTCAAGATAAAATGTAGCTGTCAACTTGAAAACTACCACGTCATGACATCACAAGGTGGAACAGGACATTTTTCAGCTTTGGAAATGTAGACAGACTAACAATAAAAGGTTAAACGTGTGTGGATGAAACAAAACACTGCTCCAGGTATGTTTTTGAGGAGGTAACAACCTTCTAACATGGCTAAAAACTCTGCATGAGGAAGTTTAAAACAAAAGACCATGCAGTATATTATTATTTGTTATCCCAGTTCACTGTTTAAGGACAAGAAAAAAACAAAGCCGCACTGATGTATCTATGACAAGTGACAACCAAATCAAAAATGAACATTCACAAAGCTGATTACGTTAACAATACCATGCAAACGTGCTGTACATTGCAGCTTTGCCATACACATTTACACAGAGACCTTACATAACACATTATAATTAACTGAATAGAACCCTCTCAGTCTGAATGTAATTGTACACTGCATTTCATTGTAACAGTAATTGGCTTGGTGGTGTTCAGGTTGTGTTTACCTGCAGCTCCACAAGGACTAATTAAGGCGCGTATACTACATGTTGTGTTTCTTTGTTTCATCATGTATTTCATCCCACTTTGTCATGTTATTGATCAGAGCAGAGATTGTAGTTGTGTTTCCGTTCCCCCTCTGCGCCCTTGGAGACTTTTCCTTGTGATGAAGGTCACTATTAATAATGAGGAGCGGAGTCACATGATACCACTATATTACTGCTTTGTGCATTAGCATTTAGAGAATATGCTTGTTTTTCTGCCTCCTGGTTTGACTGTAACAAATATTCAAAGCAATATAGACTCATTTGCATGCACATTTGCCTTTCAGCTATCGAGACTGAAAAATTGTAATCTTATTAAATTTCATATTATATGAAGCTGGTGTGAAAATCAGAAATGCTATAGGGAGTTGTAAATGAATTACCTTACATATAAGAATAAATGCTAAAATTCCAAGCAGAAAAAAAGTCTAGCAAATGGCAATGCGTGAAGAATGAAGTTACACTATCCATGTGTACCCTTTACAAATCTCTGGTCTTGTAAAGCAATTGAAAGTGTCTAGCTGAGTTAATTGAAAGTGATCCAATCTCCCATGAGAAATCTGTGCTTCCTCGCAGCACCCAGCGAGAGTTCACATTGTTGGGTCAGCTCACTTTCACATGTTATAGGTGAATTTCCACCGTAAATGAAAAGATTGCAGCACATTCAGAGGGTCAGACAGAGAACAGCTCCTTCTGTGGGCGGTAAATCCCTGAGCCTTAGCTGACAGCAATGCTCTCTTTATGGGCAACATGTCTGTCTATAATTTGGATCAGTGAATTGATTTCCTCTGAAAATGTCAAAAGAAAGACAAGAAAAAATAAAGACTTTGATTTAGGCAAAATATAGGCTTAGTGCATGGTGTGTGTTAATTAATGACTGCTGTCTCCATTGGGGGGGGACATTGGCAGTGCCATTGTCTCAGTGCAGTTGTAGTGATGATTACAGGATAACCCCAATTAATCAAAGACCACAGAGAAGACCACTTTCAACAAGGCCAATTCACATTTGTACCTCCCTCCTTCACAAACTATTCGTAATGCATGATGCCAGGAAAAGCAATTTAGCTTGAGAGCAAGAAACACACCACAAGGACTTTGTGGTCTTCGGTAACATGGTAACGGTACAATGTTGTTTTGTCTTGCTCATCATCAAGTTTTATGAGCAGTGGCTGGTTACACGCATTTTTGCAGTGGTAACAATGAGTGATCCAGTCATAAAAGTTGTGTTGATCATTTGTACGTTCCAGAAAGTGTACATGTAGTCATACCAAAGACTGCATAAAGAAGTGCACAAAGGGAGTGTGATGTCACCCATGGCATTTGACTATTGTCAAATGAAGCTCATGAGGCCAGCAGACAAAATAGTGAAATATAAACAACAGGATCATGTAGAGCAGGTTAATACAAACATATTAAGACCAAAATGACGAGGCTCAGTGCAGCAGTTACAGAGAGAGGGGTGACAGAGTCGCTGCAGCTGAAGCGCCCCCATGCACTCCTGCTATTTAGAACTAGTGGGTTAGCCATGTCCATTTATATATAGCCTATGAGTCATGCAGTCATGTTTTTTTGTCTTCCTAGGTTCAAACAAAGGATATGCTGACTAATGCACTAATGTCCAGTCAAAATGTCAAGAAGCAACATGAATCTGCTTTTCTTAGGACGATGTGAGCCTGTTTCCTGTTTCTACACCAACAGACTAATCAACATTTGTGCCACTGCAACAATATTACATGAGAGTGCAAAATAAAAGTCTTCAACTCCTAAAAATGTTTTGACTGATTTATTTGACAGGAAGCAAGACAGGTGCTGGGAACAGGGAGATCATAAGACAAGTCATAGCAACCTCAAAGTGTCCCCTATATACTGGCTCCCGTTCAAAGGAAATCAATGAAAGTTTGAGCGCACGAGCTGGACCGCGCCGCATGTCAATAAAATGTGCATATGGCATCACAGTCCTCCTCATGTTATCAGGACATCTCAAAGTAAACACAAGGACAAATAAAGTGTCAACAATCCAGGCTTATTCCTCAGCTCGACTCATAGATCATGGAGCAGCACTTAACAAGCTAATCTGTGATTCGCCATTGGCCAGGGCTCGGGGTGGCCGTCTGCTGCCAAGATATCATTTACTCATTATAATTTCAATCTGCTTTAATTGTACTCGCCTCGACACTGTGCACAGTTTGATGTCTGGCGAGCGCACAACATTTGAACTCAGCAGAGGCATTAGGCCAAGATTTGATAAGGATGATAATGAAATCTGGTCCCGTGAATGCTCAATAGATGATAATTTTAGATTTTTTTGGGTAATGAAATTCAGAGTACATAAGGTCACAAGCCAGGATATTCTATAGGTCACTCTATATTTCCTTTTTTAAGTCATGTTTTTTTGTACTGGACAGAGTGCTATTGTTACGACCCAGCTCGGCTAGGGTGAGGGAAGTAACAAAAAAACACCAAGATGGAAAATGGAATAAATAAGTAAGGTTTAATTAACAGGTGTGTAAAAGGTTTAACTTAAAAAAACATGATAAAATATGTACATAACTAAACCAAGTTAAGAAACAACACATATAACAACAACATAAAACAAGTTTTGTGCTAAAACGGGTCACGAGTTCCCAAAAAACGAGTGATTAACTAAGGGACACAAAAATAAACCAAAACCAAGAATGTCCTAAAGAAAACCACAAACACACATCGAGTGGCCAAATCAAAAGGCACAAAACAGAACGAACTAAACCAAAACAGAGTGTTTCAACACAAAGTCACAAACTAGCACACAAAGTGACAGACAAACACAGGAGACACATTGGCACTGGCCACAAAGGCCACAGCCACGAACAGGAGCTGGAGATCTTCTTAAATAGGAGGAGGCTGGAGGCGGGGCCAGGTGAAGAGGTGCTCCACCAATCAGGGACCAGGGCTCAGGCAGCAGGAACAAAACGGCAGCAAAATACAGAAAAACACAAACTGAAGGCCTGGTGCTGTAACAGCTATATTACACAAAAACACAAAAAAAAGGTTTACGTCATATATGTATAATGTTGTTACCTCCTCTAAAACATGCACAAGTTGCATTTTGTTTCATTCACAAATGTTTCAGTAACTGTCTACATCTCCAAAGCTCAAAATGCTCTATTCCATTTTGAAGAGGAAGTTTTCAACACATTTAAACACGACATAAAGGTAAAGAGAGAGAGAAATAAACATCTGCATATTGGACATCTACTGTGTGCAGCTATGTTCCATTAAAAGAATAAAGGCTCAGTGTCTGGCATAAAACCAACCGTGTAAAGAAAATACGCGCAAATCACTGCACTATTAGGGAGAAAAGGTACGAGCCAAAAATGAAAGTTAAATTAGGTTATGAAGCTCGGTGGTGCTTAAATATTTCAAGTGAGTGATTGATAAGACTTTACGATAAAGCGACGCAGGGTAATTAGAAGAAATGCAGACTCAGTGAATGATAAATTTCATAACTAAAAGCCCTGCTCATTTGCATAAATTTAAATGACGTCTTCTCTTTCATCAAAGCGAACATCTAAAGGCCATTATCTACAAGAGGTGCAAATCCATTCAGTAGGCTTACACTCCTGAATTTGGAAGAGGGATTAAGGAGAAAAGATGCCAGAGCGTTTTTGTTATCACCAGAGTAGTGGCAAATAGAAAAAACTGCTTAGATGAGAAGAAAATAAGTTTGTGTGGGCATGGCAGGTGTGTTAGCGGAGATGAATGAGCAGCATGGTCCAGCACTGATCATAGCCCTAAGTGTTAGCACTACTACAAAACAGAGTATTCATATAAAAAGATATAAAAAGGTTGTATGGGGTAACTCTCCCAATCTTTGATCAGATAAACAAATAACTGATTTGCATAAGAGCCTGCCTTGAATAAATAGCGAATTTTCCCATTCTCAATTTTGGTTTGGCTTTGTTAAGATATTTAATCAAACCATCTGAAGGAAAAATGGAGAGCCACTGCAAACAGGATTCAATTTGACTCCATTTTCTTTAAAAAACCTTCAGTGGAACCACCTGCGCTATTTTCGCCCCATGACATCTACATAAAAGATCACGTTAAATTATTATTATGTTATTGCATTGGTGAAATAATCCATGTAAGAAAGAAAACATTTATTTTATTCATTATGCGTCTCCGGGAGCCCGCAGAGCTGCTGGTGCTGTCTGGCAGATTGGCTGACAAAGGCTATTATTATCAAATAATCATCTGGAGGATTTGATGCAAAAAAAGTCAAAACAAAGAAAAAATGTTGACAAAATTTGATTGAAACATGGTGCGTTTTTGAGCTGGATTGCCATATGATTTATTGTGCAAAGATCCAAACATTTTATGGATTGTTATAGTCTAATTAGTCACAGGAGCAAGTGCAATGCATTGTGCAATTCATTTCCCAAGTTTAGCATCGCCATTTTTGATTTACTTCTTTACTTTACTTTTTTTTTTTTTTTTGCAAACATTATCTTTATTTTCTTTTCTTAAAAAAAAAGAAAAAGAAAAACAAAACAAAAATGACCATAATACTGGATGTACAAAATCAAATTGGGGACAATAATTTATGCTTGTTCATCAAAAACAAATACAGTGGTTACAATTGATATATTCAGTATAGCAGAGAGTCAAAAATGGTTTTAAACATTTTCCATGATCTTTGTCAAATCTGTCATAGCTTTATATTTTATGAAGGGATCCCACATTTTTTGAAAGGTCTTTTTTTGTTTTGTTTTATTGTATAAGTATTTTTTTTTTCCAAGGGCAGGATTGTGGATAATTCAGACAACCACCTTCCTATACTTGGTTTATTAATATCTTTCCAACATATTGCGATCAATCTTTTAGCCAATAGTACATTGGCACATTTTCAATACATATTTGTTGAGTTTTTTAATCCTCAAAGTATCTGAATATGCAATATGTTTTGAATATGTTGTTTTACTACCAGAATAACTGTATTTCTGTACACTGCCACACACAATGGACAAAAGTACCCTTCTCCACCTTACATTTACTGCATGTGTCAGGTATTGCACTGTTATATTTATTTAGTTTTTCTGGAGTGATGTAGGTTTCCATTAACCAATTATACTGGAGCAGCTTCAAACGTGTATTAGTGGTTCTGGTCTGTGCTTTTGTACGTGCCTCCTGCCATTCTTCTAAGGACATTTCCTCACCCAGGTCCCCTCTCCATGCATCAAGCCTACCTAATATAACTACGCTCCTTTTAATCCATTTTAATCTCGTGGCTCTGCAAAGAAAACGCAAACTTAAAAACGTTTAAGGAATGATTAAGATAAGACTTCAGACTTATGATTAATTTGCGCGTAAGGTTGTTAGTCTGCGGGGGTAAAGATGCGCGGTTTGTTTGTCAGATAAGTGATGTGTGAAATCCCACTTTTGATGGCGAACCTGTGCGCGCTGAGGGACGCCCGGAGCAGTCAGTCCGCGCTCCTCTCCCATTGGCTGGCTCTAGATGCTCTCTATCTCCCGTGTTTCTCCGTCTCCATTCGCGAGTGGACTCATCTGAGGTGCACTTCTACACTATGGAGCTACGCGCGGACCCTTCACCTGTAGATGGACAAAGCTGAAGCCGCGTTTTTCTCTGCAAACGCTCTTTTAAAGTTAATTCTTGCATCGTTTCATCTTGGTGAGGAGATAACTTGCAGCCTGATCCGGGGCTCGCTTTACGCGCTCCTCTCGCCGTCTCCTCGGGTTTTAAAGCGGGATACTGCAGCCTGCATGGAGGGATGTTGGCATGGCTTGCACCAGGAGAACCAAAACTTTGGTGTCCACTTGCGTGATCCTGAGTGGCATGACCAACATCGTTTGCTTGCTGTATGTCGGATGGGTTACTAATTACATCGCTAACATTTACATCAAAGTGCCCATGCCTTTGCCGGATAGAAAGTTTGAGGGAGACAAACGAGGAGACACGCTTCGGATTATTGAAAGACTGGACCGGCTGGAGAACGTGGTGAACCAGCATATTCAAGGTATAAACCACACAGGATTAAATGAGCAATGCATGTTATGTAGCTGCGCTGGAAAATGTCCAACTGTGCTTCACTTTGTGCACTGTTTTCCTTGTTCATTTGTTCGTCAGTGTTTATGCCATTGATAAAATGCAAATTCCTCTTTTAAAGGGGGTAATTTACCACTTTACTGAAAAGAGTCTGATTAAACGCAGACCACGCTTAGTCCTCACACAAGGAAGAGGTCAGCCTCGTATCATCTGACATTTCTGCTCCAGGGAGATAAAGATGACATTAGTCTTTTGGTCTTTTGTATCGTCTATAAAATCAGTCATTTCCACATGCATATGTCTATATAATTGCACCTTATTGTGCACTTTCCAGCAACTAAACCCTTTTCTTTATATATCTTAATCAATATGTGAATAAAAGTGTCATCACAAAATGATGTGCCTGCAGGACTTGTATCTTGAGGCTAAGTTAATTAATCTGAAGAATTGTATTTGAAAAATCTCAGTCACTTGCTTTGTAGGAATGCCTGGAATTTTCTCTCTCCCAAATTCTATTATAACCCTCACATAACTTCTAGTATTCAGTTTCTTTTCTGCTTGATCACACTCAGTTAATTTGCTTCCACTGTGTGTTTCTAAAGGAGCTATTCTCGTCATTACTCTGAGGGCCGAGGAGGGAGGGAGCGGAAGGAGTCGGGGGTCATTTTGGGCTGGTCCTGGTTTGAAATGGCACAGCGCTGGTGCAGAAATGAAGCGCACACAGGGAGCTATACAGGGGCTGTCTGAAGCAGTGGGCTGTGCGCTAAGCCTGGGTAAACATTCCTCCTGGAGGGAAGTCTCCATTTCACTTTGGCACCTAATACCTTCTCCATAAGGGGCGGAGCATCGGCCAGGTGCCTCTGCCTGTAGGGAACACGCAGTCCCACATCAATGACTACAGTTATTTTCCATTCTTGGGTTCTCAAAACGATCTTATCAATGATATGTCCAGAGTAGAGATAAAAGCTTTTTTTTTTGCTTTAAGCTTTGCAGATTATGATGATACTTTGGCAACTTGGGTTACATTTTTGATAGCTCTTGCAAATTTAAAAGAGTATGATCACATCATGAATGTTTGACTTTAGTAATAAGGATTAGACTGGATACTCAATACCAATTCTGTTATCACAATGAAAAAAAAACTACATTCTTTCTTTAGACAAAATGTCATTTTATAATGCATTTATGAGCCAGCTCAAGATCATTCTGAATCTTTTCTGGAAAGGTCGACTTCTGTCCTTTGAATATGACTTTTTTAGTATCGATACCTCCTCAAATGAGTATCAAGCCTCAGTACTAGTTTTAGTCTTGAATCTATTTTTGGTACATTCTGATTTTCAATACAAACTAACTCCCAGATTGAGGCCAAGAGTCAGTTGTTTTTTGCCAGTAACATTGTATTTTCCTAAGAAATATATGAAAGAACAATCCACAAATGTTGAACTTTATCATTTTATTTGTGACATTGGGGCAGTTTGGTGCAAACAGTAGTGATTTTACTTACCCACTACATCTCCATTAAATATTATAGACATGTAGAAGGTTGAGCTGCAAAACCAGCAACAGGGATGCATAAAACTAAAAAAGAGGGAGATCACTCAGTGGATCTTAATACTGAAAATGTATCACAGCAGACAGCTCAATCAGTGCGGATAATTTACCGCATTGGAATATAGTTGGACTGGGGGCACGTAGTGTATTTACATCCAGCATGTCAAATTGCATTAGGTTCTATGGCAGATCAGAATCACATAAACAGTATTTATATTTATTTATTATCCAGTAAACCGTGGCACATGAAACATCCTTTGTGACAGCTTCAGAGTCCTTTTGTGCTTTCGCTTCATGATTCTGCAGCAGCGAATATAATCAGACAATACAGAAAAAACTATATAGCAACATCCTCTAGTGAAGGTGTATGGGGTTAAACACACACAGTGACATCACAAGGTGGAACAGAATGTTTTCAGTTTGAGAGAAGAACTCAGCCTAAACATGTGTCTGTGTGTTAAACGTGTGAATGAAACAAAACTCACAGTGATGTTTCTGATAAGGAAACAACAGTGTAACATGGATCATAAAACAGCAGAATATGGTGCCTTTAACAGCTTCTTGGTATATTAATTTGTGAAAAGACACAGAAAATCCATTTGATAGATTGAGTTGTGGCACCGTCTGCTTCAATAGCTGTGCCGGCCGCTCTGCTTGACATGAGATGGCAAAATTTATGATGTATGAAATTGTTACGTACTTTCCATTTCGCGAAATACATCAAAACATCCAGTTTCTTAAGCCGCACTGTAAGATAACGCTGCATAAAATCATTGATATTGTCTAAATATACTAGTGCAAAGTCCATTTACTGCCTATAAGTGGCCAAAGGCATCAACACTGAGACATTGAGCTGCAGGCAAAGTCACTGTCACGACGATGAGCGCACTTGTTTCAGCGTTATGCTTCATACTCGAGCGCTCTTAAAGCCTCAAATCTATGCAGGGTTAAGTCCACACGAGGTCAAACAAAGCTTGAACACATCGAGGCAGATCTGCACCGTCTTTAATAGGAGGAGATGAGACAGAAATACACTGGCCGCTGTTACTATGTGATGTGGAGTTAAGTGGTCTGTTACCAGGATAATCAACATGGCAACACAGTGGGAGCTGGCTGAACCGGACTAAGTACTGACAGTGAGCCCATGAGGAGTCGGTGAAAGCGTTGGACAGAGCAGGTTCACACTCGCCCACAGATGTACACTGCTCCTCTTTTCGAGTACTGGTGTCAAGTTTCCAAAAGACTGAGCGAAAAACTGTGACAGGATTGTGTATTGTGAAAAACATATAAGCGGTGACTTTACTGCTTTCCAACTTATGCATTTGGGACCTTGATTAACATTTTATATAAAAAGAATATTGCATTTATATACTGTTATATTGTTATATGAGATGTGTTCATTCTGGTGCAAACATAGAAAAGGAGCTAGTTACAGAATCTGATTTGTGGACAAACTTTATTGATCTGCAAGGGAAATGATTTGGAACCAGTAGCTCAAATACAATATAAAAAATCCTCTTCATCACAAAGAGCGAGGATGATTATAATAGAACCACATTGAATACTGAATTGAATCTGAAATGAATATTTGCACAAGCTGTTTTGATTTGTGATTGAATTTGTGGGTTTTTTATCAGGCCCGTCTCTCTCTCTCAAATGTCTTCTCTAGGACGGCGATGTGATCAGGTGGGATACAAAGTGGAAACTGTTCCTAGATAATGACTTTAATCATAGCTTCAGTACCACACCAAACCACTATTGTTGACTATTGGAAAAGGCTTTTGGGAGTTGTTGCTTTCTCTGCTGCAGCGGAAGGATAATGGATTACATTGGTAGTCTTCCCCTGTTAAAGGCAGGTGGTCACTATTGCGCTTTAAGGTTAGTGCAGAGTGTCAGATTCCTAAACATCAATTTAAAAGAGAGACAATAATGTGGTATAGTCATATCAGGGGCCCTTTAAGGCAGTGTATAATGGCCAAACATGTGGCTTTAAAGCTTACAACATCACGTCTGAGCATTGTGATCAGCAGTAATCCCTCCTCATTGACCTCTGACAGTGAGTATTATGGGATTGCTGTGTTGCCTGATTGAGCGGACCATAAGGCCTCACAAAGCTAGTCATTAACAAATTGCTGATTTGGCTGTAAATGGTTGTGACAGTTCCCAAGACGGCTGTAAGCAAATCCACTTGTCAAGTCGATTCAACAGCTTCGGTAAATCTGCATTTCGGATGATCCTCGGAGGACAGATACAGTCAACTTTTTATCTTCTGCAATTTCTCTGCATGAAAACCAACACCGCATAGAAAGCACAGAGAAAAAAAAAAAAGTGATGCATCTGCGCTTGTGCATATTTGCAGACTAGTGTGTTCCAACTGTCAACAATGTGACACCTATTTTTCAGTAATCGGATGAATTTTGATGTTGTTTTGTCAGGCTGGGTAATGCGACAAAAATATTCATCACTTCATTTTTTCAAACCAATCAAATGATTTCAATTTATTTTGTCTCATTAAACATGTTAATTTCCTGAACATAAAACAATACAGACAATTAATCAGTGCCATATATAACACAGAATTGTAAATTATTTGGCTTCAAACTCTGCTCCAAACCACATGCTGTTTCTGACTGTTGACTTTTCTATTAAATGTCTTATATTACACAAAATTGACTCACGCTGAGGTGTGTTTTGGTTGATTCACACATATTTATTAATCAGTTTATATCTCCAAAGCTCAAAATGCTCTGTTCCACCTTGTGATGTCATGAAGCAGCAGTTTTCGAATTAACTTTGGTTTAGTCGATTGCCAAATTTAAGGCTAAAATTATCCAAAAACTTCCAGTAAAGATTTATGAACTTTAAAAACACAGTGGAGCACCTGCTGTATTATCTCATGTCATCACAAGTTGGAACAGAGTGTTTTCCATTCAGGGAAGAGCTTTAATACGCAGGGTTTGTGTGTTAAATGTGTGAGTGAAACACAACTCCAGGTATGTTTTTGATGAGAAAACAACACTTTAACATATATGGGCCCTTTAAAAAAGAGATAATAGATTCTGATTAGTTGCATCTTTAGTATTTTTATCTATTCACTTGACTGTTTCCACAAGTTTTATCATTTTTGTTTGTTCCTAGGTGGTTTTAGCTTTACTTTAGTCAAGTACAACCATTATTTCTGAGGTGGTACTTGTGTTGAACATTTGAGAAATGCTGTTGTATTGCAAATGTTCATGGACATTTTAATCGTCCTCTGTAAAAGCTTCTGCCACACTTTCATTTGGCAGGTATTCGCACTCATTACCTCAGCACGTATGGAAATGTGCTGTTGGCCCAGTGGCTGAGAACGACTTTTTTGGATTTCAACATGACAGACGAGAACCAGTACTTTATGTTTTAAAAGAGTGGTAATGGCTGAGTAAATGATGAGAATATTGAAGTGCAGAGTGGTAGAAGCAGGTGTGCAGGCAGGTGAAGATCATGTGGTCTGGGAGTCTGGGAGAACACAAGGCGCCTGCTGCATCTCAAATAACAGGGCAAGTCCAAACGAGTGGGTCAGTGACTGCACGCTGCTAAACTAAGCATTATTACATACTCACGAAAGCAGGATACACACTTGTAGCTTCAAGATGCCAACACTTTAAGTCTTCCTTTTCTTGCTAAACTTAAAACTTAACTGGACATAGAACCATGTTGACATCTTGATAGATTAATAAAAGCATGTACCTATTCAGTAGGATCATTTATGGAAATGTTAATGCTTTGACAAGGATGTAACACTCATTAAAACTCATATATTTTGTGTTGATTCAAGAGCATGTGTTTTCATTGGTCAGAATTACCTGAATCATCTGTTTGTTTCCATGATCTTTACTGTTAATGTATATGATTAATTGTCTACATGAAAATTCACCGTAATCTGAATTTGGAGTCTCTTGCTAATTAACATGCACATTTACATTATCCAATGAAGCAGCAGATTTATTGCAGGCTCGATGAAGAAACCATCTAAGTTTATTGCACCAGTCGATGACAGAAGTGAAACCTGTCCCACCCTCCCCCTCCCCTCACCTGGCCTTTGTTCAGGCTCACCCTGTGTTCCATTATCCTTCCCTCTTGGACTTGGATCTCGGATATGATGTCACGTCTGAGCTTATGGTGCGTTCGATTGGGTTTAAGCTCGTACATGCCATGTCCGAGATCCGAGTGCGCTGGAAGGATAATCGACCGCAGGGTCACCTGTGCTCCCTGCTCTTCTTCTGTAGAGCCAGAGCTGGCACATTATCAGAGTGCAGCAGTGTAGATCGCATCTAGTGGTGTTATGTGAGAATACAGCAGGGGTACATCAGACAGTCAGATTACAGATGGAAGCTTTAAAGAAGGAGTATTAAGCAAAATTGATTTTTTTTGCTTCCTACCGTGTTATAATGTTGCACCCTTATCAAAAACATGCCTGAAGAGGTTTTAGTCATTCATGCACATTTGAGTATTTTAGCTATTTCTCCCAGGCCCTGTTCAAGCCCTCATGATCTGTAAGCTGAGCTGTAAGATTCTGTGCACAGCCCACACGCCCATGTCACCCATTCTCATGCACAACAATTCTCCATAAATATACAAAAGCATGACACAAAATTCTATACATCAGCAGGACAAACCTGATAAGACGTGCAGCAGTTTCATTAGCAGTGTGCGTGCTGAATGTGTTGTGATAGTGCTATGAAGGGGGAGTGACTTAATGCATGGAGCAAAGGGAGACTCAAAGTGTCAAAAACAGAAGTGAAAGTTATAAAACATGTTAATATATTGTTTTCTGTGAATCTAAAGATGTTATCATGCATGTTAGCAGTTAATACCCTATAATTCCCCTTCTTTAAAAGACAAAGAATATTTTCAAATTAATATAAATTCAAGGTTTTAATGTATAAAAAGTTCAAAATTATTTCAAAGTTTGCTACAACAATTATGCAAAACAAAACTTCAAAGGGATCAGAAGATCTGAAACATCTGAGCTAGATACTCCAACAAACAAATGCTTTATACTCTGGCAGTGACATAGGCTACAGTTTGTGCTTCAAGGTGATCTGTTCATCTGTGTTTTTCTTTCCTCTTGACAGAATTAAATGCTAATTCGACAACCAGGTTTGCCTTGGTGCTTTAAGAGCTTTAAGCCATGTTATAATGTTGTTACTTCCTCATAAACGTGCTCAAAATTGTGTTTTGTTTCATTCACACATGTTTGAACAGGCCTCTATTATAAGTCTATCTACATCTCAAGCTCAAAATGCTCTTTTCCACCTTGTGATGTCATGAAGTGGTAGTTTTCAAGTTAACAGCTACATTTTACCTTTAGTTCAGTAGAGATAAGCAATTCTAGAGTTGAAATAATCCAAATGATTCTCGAGAAGGTGAGTGGAGTTTGGCGTATTTCCATATATAATTATTATATATGGGTGAGTGGAGTTTGGCGTATTTCCATATGACATCACACAATAAAATAAATGTTTTCTGTTTGAGAGAAGAACTCGCCTAAATATGCAGGCTTTGTGTTAAAGATGAAAAAAAAACACAACTCTGGGTATGTTTGTGATGAGGAAATAACATTAAAACATAGACCAGTAAAGACTGTAATATGGGCCCTTTAAGGTTTGTGTGTAATTTCGTTTGCAAAGATAAGAAACTGTATGAGGAGGACAGGGAGAGTGGCCTCTGATAGGAAGTGAACGCGGTAAAGGAGCTTTTGCATTCTTTACAACAAAAAAATGAAATGAATGCCAATGTGCTCTTTATAAACACTATTGGATTTATTACAAGTCTGATTCATCCGTCAGCATTTGCAGCTCACGGAGCAGATACAAAGCAGGGGACATTCTGAGTGGTAAGTCTGATAAATCAAGAGCTTATTGAAATACAAGCCTATAAATGCACTGGAGAATGTTTAGTAATGAAAACAATTAATTATTCTGACTCTAGAGGGCAGAATCAGCACGAAGAGAATAAATTAACAAAAAGTCTATATTTGTTGAAGATTGCCCCTTGACAATTCATAATATGTAGATCAATTGATGACATGTTTTGCTTTCTACCGGTTGTAATTTGCAGGATTAGAGAAGAAAGAAGATTTGGCGACAAAGAGGCAGGAGAGAAATGTGTTTTTTGGCCCGAGTACTAAGGAGTGCCTGTGAAAACTAAAGCAAGCTATGCTAAAGAGAATGGAAACTTAAAAGCTTGTCACTGCTTTCATACAATTTGCCTTCTGGGATACACTGGTTCACTTTTTGTGTATATATTTAACTTTTTGGTTGGGGGTCCATCAGCTTTGTGTTTCTATGGATATGTCAATGTTCTGCCTGGAAGCTTCACAACACTTGACATTTATTAAATTATAGGTGAAACTAGGGCTGGGCGATATGGAGCAAAAAATATATCTCAATATATTTTGGTGTATCTCGATATACAATATCTGTACAGGAAAAATAATCCCCGCAAAACTACTGCAAAAACTAAAATGTTGAAGTGCAAAGAAGTAGTCAGTTCATATAGGAACGTGTAGGAAAGTGATTCTGCAACATTAAAAACAAAATAAAAATCCCTGTATAAAAATAATAATTTATCTGTAAAATAAAGGAAGAAATAAGCTCCTTTGGCAGAGGAAGATCGGGAGGTTCCTTATTTTAATAGATCCATGTTCCTCACCAGCGGTGAGGAGGTTTCCCACAATCCACTGCGCAGATCAAACCCAATGTTTCCAAACACTAATGTATAAGTAAAACTGCAGCAGATTCTTCATTTAAATCTTCAGCATAAATAAACTTTACAACTTGTAAACCATAAAGACGACAGAGCCACATCAGCCCGTTTGAGATTATAATGTGTTTAATTCAGCTTTGCCACATTTGTTGACGTTTCACAGTAACAAAACGTAAAACCGCATGGCTCATTTGCATAAACTGTAAGTGCTGAAAAAAAAAAGTTGCTATCAGGGCACAAGGAGCTGTAAATGGTGGGAAAGGTTCGTGGTGCTAGAAGCTTTGGTTAACACCAGTTTTTGACATTTAGAGACGAGTTTCCTCCTGTTGAGGCGCCTCATGTTGAGACACACGAGGAAGAAAAGAAAAGCGACAAGGGCAGAACAGAGAAGTGAAGCGGCCAAATCAGGATTGAAAATAAGCCTTATATCGATATATACGATATGTCAAAATCCATATCGAGTTTGAAAAATATCTAGATATATTTGATATATCGCCCACCTCTAGGTGAAACATTTCTGACGAAGTAATAACGTCGTCATGAAGAAAAGCAGGTGGCAGACCATCTACCACAAAAGTGACACAATGCACCTTTAATGCTATAAACTATTTCTTTGCTTCTGCAAGATTGGGGAAAACACCTGGACATAGGGCACCCGTGTGCAGTTAAGATTTACTTTGTGTTTTTATAGAACTACTTCATAGAAAAACTGAAAAACATGTGAATTGTCTTTTCATCTTCCTCTGTGCTTTCTGTTGGCTCTGCTCCTGAATTTTTCAAGTATCTACTGTGAACTGAATTTTGATTTTTAAAAGATACATTTCAAATCTACAATACATTTTGAAGCCTGTGTTAAATAGAAAAAGCTCTGCACATGTATTCAGTGAGTGGTGCCAATTCGAAGACACAGGTGTCAGGTCTCAGTGAGAGCCTCTTCACTTTGTCACAGACACAGTGGAAAAGTTTGTCTCATTGTAAAAGTTGCGCTGCAGAAATCAGTTGGAGTTTTCATTTCTCTGCTGTTTGCTTTGCCGATCCCTCAAGCCCCTCTTGTTTCGTTTTGTAAGCGGTTTTCTCCTCAAAATGACTCTGGCTTTCAGCTTAACTAAATAGATCCTATTTTCTCTCCATATATTTATATCCCAGTTTCTAATTGAAGCAGTTATTAGGGAATAGTTTCAAATGCCTTGTTGTTCCCCATAAGACCTATACACATTTTTCCATAAGAGCTAGAGTAATGTGTTGGTTAAGCATAGTCCCAGAAGCTCTGTTGATAGATACTGATCACTGCAGAGGAGAAGTGCAGGTTTTAGGATCTCTCTCTCCAGTCTGGCCATCACAACTCCTCTTACACTTGAACATTTTGGTGACACTTCAGCCTAGAAAATGGAGCATAGAAAAGAAATAGATGATTTGCTGAATGATTCACCTATCCACCTAAAAGTAACTTGCTCATGATGTTTTATCTGATCAATGAGCAGTGTTCATATGAGATTTATCACTAAATATTCATCAAGCTGATCAGCAGTTACAGTATGTGGAGAAATGCACTGGTAAATTTTGCATATCAATAACGTGTATCATTTTGACTATGACTTTTTCTGGTGATAGATCTGCTGTACTTGACTCCATGGAGGTGCCATTGCTAATGTTCCACTGTATGGCATTATACTCATCTTACGTTTAGTTTTTATTGATTGAAAAATACAAAACCTGCATTCTTAAGCCTGCCACACACTACGGGATACTTTTCCTGATTTAGACCCGATTTGCTTCTAGCTGAGTTCAGGGAGGTGTGACATAACTTTGGATCTTCGCATGTGAATTTTTAATCTGCCGCACTTCCCTCTGAGATGCTCTGTCATATCATAACCACAAAACATCAGCACTGCTTCATCAGCCAATAAAACAGTGTCAGCACAAGATACAGAAACTCAGGAAATTGCGAAAATAATTAGGTGATTTTATGACTTCCCTCTTGTAAAGTTGTACATTTAAACTGCAGCCTTCTCACCCTTATTATCCACTGGGATGTGTCCTCTGCAAATAATGACACCCAGTCCACAAAACAACACTATTGATCCAGTTGGAGGTTTGTTGTTTGTTGTTTTAAAGTAAAAAAGTGAGAGTGGTTCCTCCTGGATCTTGTGTGATTCTCTTTGTGTCTGTGGTCTTTGTTGTATGTTGCGTGCTTAAAAATAGTTAAAAACTGAAAAATAATTGCATGTGAGGGGCTTTGTTATAAGTGGGCTCGCTTCCCCACAAATCTGACTTGTAACTTGGCCTTTAACCTGCTTGTCTTCATGGAAATACATACATTTAATCCCATATTGTGGAACATTTTAGGTCGAGCTCTCTATAACATGACCAGGGTGACAAGCAAGTGATGTACACTCCAGAAAATGTCCAAAGTGCACCTTTAATTATTCTATGATTATGTAAGCGTCCACCAGAAACATTAATATTATTGTGCAGTGAGAGATCTCTATAGAAACATTTCTAAGAGCGTTTGCAGTGCACCGTGAACATCTCATCTGGAACTCACTGCAGCCCATTAACAGGCACTTTTTGCCCATAACTGAATTATATATAGTCTATCTATTGTCCAAACCCGACCATTCAGACACTTACTATCCACTTAACAGTTCCATCCAGACATCGTGCTGCTGGTGCCACTGTACTATTTGTCAGATGCTTTTCTGTTGTCTCATTTGTCTCTGCTCTTTCTTATTTATAATTAATGGCACTAAGAGAAGGATGTGCGCCTCGGACACACCCAGACCATTACGCACAAAGTGTTTTCACTGCCCTGGGCTTAAAACTACAAAACACAGATTTTTCAACTTGTTTCATGTCAGCACAAACTTATTATCCAAGGAGCTTCTGTTCTGTATTACTACTGCCAAGGATGTTTTGTATTTGACTTTGTAGCTTTATTGGTGGTATTGTCATATGACTTGAAAGTAGTTCAGAAGAGCTGAATCATTTAGATCATTAATAAATCTGATGGTGCCTTCTCAACTGGTTCATCTGTATCCAGCCTCTCATTTTACTCTCATTTTACTGTATCCAGCCTCTCATTTTACTATGTGTAACTTTGTGTGTGTGTGTGTGTGTGTGTGTGTGTGTCTGTGTCTGTGTGTGAGTGAGTGTGAAACTGTCTGGATGGTTTGGTTACGTGGGGACGGGCAATTGTGGGGATGGGCGAATGGAAATGTGTATTGCTTTTAATCGCTGTAAAGCACTTTGTGTTACATTTTTGTATGAAAATAAGAAAGGATTTTTGAGGCATCCTTGTTGGTCGGAATATTATAAAGAAATATGAGCTGCTGTGATTACAAATTACAAAATTATTTAGTTGTTTGCAGAGATATTCCATGTGCTGGGTTTTCAGTTTGATCATTAAAACACCTCAATTCGATCCTTACAATTATTAAGTTGTTGTTATGTAGGGGATCACAGAAATAGAAAGACTAACATTTAAGCCTAGATCTGTGTATTGTATTCATTTTATTATTTTTATCAATCTTATTCAGTTGTGGGTTTGGTGCATTTGTTTTCTTGAGCCACTCTCTCCTTTGCATGGTCTGGTCTCTATACCCAGTCTTGTAAATTTCATGAAGTTTGTATGTGACTGAATTTGAAAAGTAAGGATCCTGCAGGCGTACAAGGTGAGGGCTGTCCATTCCATCTAAAATAAATTCACCTTAGTTACCCTCTTACCTGACTTGTCCAAATGGGAATGTATTTTAATCTCACCTGCTTTGCCTTCATCATCTGCCTGATTGTGGTTTATCATTTGGGAAGGCTGAGACGGATTACTGGGTGAAACCAGACAAGCAGAGGTGAATTACCGCCCCCCCTGTATCCAAATTCATCAAAGCAAACTATAATTGAGATCTGGCAGTGCGGTGGCTCAGTGTTTCAAAGGCCTCAGAGCTGTAGTACACACAGCTCTTGCAGCGCGTATGAAAGTATCCGCAGAGTTCATGTGTGTTACTGTGGTCCTCATGCGGTTCATTATAATTTTACTCCGCCAGCTCCATCCTGTCTCCTGCAGTCTGGACAATGTAGTGCTTTAATTTGGAAAAAGGCTTCACTCATTGATCGTGATTTTAATTTTACACCAAAAGGACTGGCTTTACTGTGTCTAGAAGTAAGTCTGCTCCAAGAACCCTTTGAAAAAATGTGGCTTGCAGTGAAAAATATATTATGGCATTGGCAAGGATAATGCACAACACTTGATTCAATGAAAATATCTGTTGGACAAACAAATGTGTTTTACTCATGGCTGATTGTAACTGACATTATGATCCTTACATAGTTAATTTACTTTGTGCAATAATCAATCATGGGTTATAAATTGTCTCCTGCTAATTTGATGTTTCATAATTGTCCTACATTGTCTCTGCTTTGCTGCTGTTATGCCTCTGATCGACTCCTCTCTTCTTTTTATGAACCTTATCCTTTTTTACTTGTTCTCCTGCAGTCTCTGTGTAATACATTATGAACCTCACAGCTGTGACAGAGAGGCCGAGCTGCTCAGGGCCAGAGAAAATGGCACTTAAGGGACACTGTTCTTAA
>KN504065.1:12182-26627 GCA_000787155.1 Scartelaos histophorus | reverse complement strand
CCAGAATGGTTGGGGATGATGATGATGAAGGGGTGCTGAGTGACTCCGATGGCCAAAGCGCCCTCACAGCAGATGACCTTGCATCAAAGTAAGCTACATTTGCCAAAGTGATGCAATTATGATAAAATATTTTTATTCTCAAAATGTGGATGAAATGATTTATATTGAGTGAAAGCTGGTGTCTCTGCTGGATGTAACATTAATAACTTAAGACTAATATGAGTGTTACTGGACACTGTGCTTTAGTCTACAGAGATGATCCAGTTGTCCAGGCAGAATGTTTTTTGTTCATGTTTAAGTCATTGTATTGTAACTTGCCGCATAATGTACAACTGTCTTTGACAGTGTTTAGCTGCATAATGTGATGATGGAACATGCTTGTTTGAAAAGGCTAAAGGAAAAATGGATTCCGTCTGACCTTTGTTGCTATTGTTACAGAGGGCTTGAGCTAGAGCTCTGCTTAACATTGCACAGTACTCCATTAACACTCCTTTTAATCTGAATTAATTTTAGACTGATTGCTGCAGAAGGTTCTGAGCCCAGGTTTATGAAAGAGGAGGAAGAGGAGGAGGAGAGCAGTGAAGAAGAGGAAGAAGAACTGACCCCTGAAGAACAAGGTAAACTTTGTGACTCTGATACAGTTATTATTGAGCTGCACTGAGATGTAGGTTTATTTCTTTGTTACTTGTATTACTTTGGCTATTACGTTCCTTATGTCATAACTCAAGGGGCTCGTCTGAGTAAATGATTTACTCTCTATCAAATCTAAGGATGACACTGTAATAACACATTTTCTACATTTTGCAGCCAAAAAGAAACAGTTTCAGATGATGAGGAAGATGCACTACAATGAGGGACTTAACATCAAACTAGCCCGTCAGCTCATTGCCAGTGAACTTGAAGATGACGATGACGATGACGAAGATGATGAAGATGAAGAGATGAGAGATGATACAGAGGAGGCTCGCGAGGATGCAGAGGAGACAGAGGAGATCAGTGTGGACCCTCCTCAAGAAGGTAAAGAGTGCTGGTGTTGGCCTGCCTGCCAGTAACACAATAGAGGGTTTTAAAATCTGCTTTTTTGTCAAAGACGTGACACAGTGTGCATAGGCAAGAGACAAAACAATTATTCATCTCACATTTCTAATAAGCACAGAATTACCACATGCTTATCATTTTTAGGAAAGATTTGTGTTACACAGAAGACTACTACAGGGTGATATGATAAAATGGTTTTACACCAGCTACAAGAGTATATTTATTTCTATCATAATTACCATACATTTACTGTACAGTGCGAGCTGGTGTTCATGAACCTGTTACAGTCCTTGTAGCAAATCTGGATTAAATTTAATCTAAATATCCTCCGCTGTATCCCCAGCCTAAATGAATGACTGTAAGAGTCATTAGTTTTACATTTCTAAATATGTGTGTGTTTTTGTCTTTGCTTTAGCTGAATCTCTGGACTCGTAGGTGAGGCTTTAAACCGTTTGCACAGTGGTTCAAGTCTAAATCCAGTCAAGACGGACAAAGCTGCTACTTAACTCACCCATCAACAGAAAACAGATTTCAAATTTGTGCAATGCAACTTCTTAAATCAGTGATTTCACATTTCCCGAAACAATAAACATCAAGGTGAACATGGGCTTTTACTCCTCTAGCCAAGACTCATGCCTCTATCCTTTACAGGATGAATGCATTTACCTAAAGGACAGAGCCACACTTTAAAGCTCTGAGACTTCGGTGTGTGAACAGTGTGCAAGAGTTAGTTCTTCAAAAACCTAGTCTGAAATCCGGGGAAACTCCACTGCCTCGTTACGGCCTTTTCTGAGGGGATGGGGGGGAATGTACACTGGCTTTCTGTATAGAGAGTAATATTGATTTTGATTTTGACCCTGTTTTTCCACCTTCTCCATTGTACCTCTTGACCTTAATTTAGTCTATCCTGTGCCATCAATTAATTTTGTCTCACTCTGTTGTTAAGACAGTACAAGTATGTTTTTATTTTTAACTAAAATAACAGTTATGGATTATAAATGCCCTGATTTATAATAACATGCATACCTCAATTTCTGACAAACCTCATTTGTATTTCCAGACAGTAATAAAAACGGAGATGACACTATTAATATTAACATTGATAAACCATGTGCTACTGTTTTAGAGGGCTTTGTTGAAATACTGAACAGTTTTACAGGCACATAAAACACACCAGTGCTTTGAAATAATTACTTTGGGGTTATTGTCAAATGGCCAATATTTTTGTTCCTCATTGTTCTACTTTTTATATTTAATTTTTGTTTCTAGACTTGCATGACACAGCTTAAAAATGTTGCATTTTAGCTACTGACAAGAAGGAAAAGCATGATATTGTTTGCAAACTGAACTGCTGACTAAAGGTGATGAGGTCAGGTTAATATCATGAAAATGTACAGTTATTAACAAGTCTTAATTTAAATGAGTTCTTAAGTTCAGGTTTACTGTCGAATTATTTATAGACTCACTGTTTTGTTTGAATAATGACATGTATTTTCTTTTTTCCCCATTTATGGTTGGGTCGGCTGTGGGTCTCGTTTTAGGGACAACAAAACAACAGCAGGGGTTTTCTATATAGGTTCCCTACTATCCCATTATTATTAAAAAAACAAACAAATAAAAAAAAAAATAAAATTAAATAAACTAAGCCCAAACAATTAACTTGACTGAAGGCAGACAGAGTATACAGTCTTTTCCAATGGTCAAATGTTTATTTGAATCTATTCTGGGGCTGATAAAAATACCTTGTACTGTATTGAGAAATGTGAATTCTGAGTTGATGCTTACAAGTTTTTATCCCATAACGACTGATATTATTACTCCCGTGGTGGATATCCATGTGTGCCTCTTATCTTTTAAAAATCCAGTGTAAAAATAAGATTCCATGTTACTCTCCATTTTTTTTTTCAAACTTCACTTTTTAATTTCGAATATTGAAGACTGTTCAGCAGTCAAATCTGCACTCACTTCACTGTGGATTATCTTTTTTTTTTTTTGTTCCTGGTTGGCATGTTTCAAGTGTGTTTTTCCTTCCCACGTTAATTAAAAAGAAAACTTATTAAAATGTGATGCCTTTTTGCCTCATTTTTTGCAATTATAATAAGTACCACTAGATGGCGTTCGAACATTGCAGATAAACTACTCTGCAGGTAAAGTACTGATAGGATCAGTAGACAAGAATAGACGTGCCTTAGTTTGAAGATTATCCTACATAAAAGCAAAACATTGCATTTTATTAATGTGTATGGACATGGGCGAAATACTTTGTATAAACCCTTATACCCCAAATAAACCAAAGAATATGCATGTTTGTGTAATCCCTCAATTGTACAGGTAGGATCCATAACACATAAAGAACTGAAGAAGCTTGGATGAGCTGCGAAACGTCATCGATCAAAAGCGTATCTCCCGCTGAATGCTAAAAAATGTAGAGGAGAGATCACAGTAAACTGAAGTGCCTGTATTCAACATGAGGTAAATGTGTGTGGTAGTAGATGCACCAATTATCTCCATGCAGATCATGAATAGGACCATAGACTGTGTGTAATCTGCATAGAACATACACCAAAATCCCAAGTCGCTTCACCCATAGATCCATGTCTCACCCACAGACCGTATATATACAGTCGATGTCTCACCCATAGATCCATGTCTCACCCATACGGTCTGTGGCCCCGCCCCCAGAGCGTCAGAACCGGAAGCTCCTGTCAACCATTACAAAGATTTGTTCCTACACAGACTGACCACTCGACTGTAGAAACGTCCCAGCAAATTTTCAATTTTTAAACACAAATATTTATATTAGCTTCATATTTATTAGGTTTTAAAGCTGTTTGACTGATTAATTAGACGAGTAAAGGTGAGGATAGTTCAGCATACAGTTGTTGTAGTCGGTGTCTCGCGCCTAGAGGATCTCGTGTAGTACCAGAGCCTCGCGCGCTCACGAGCCTCTCTCCTGTGGCGCTCGCGAGCCTCTCTCCGGTGGCGCCGTGATCACAGACCTACGGCTATGACCGAGCTACCGGACAACACTTGTGCACTCGGGACTGACCACCGCGTCCGTGACTGTTGTTAGTGTCTTTGGTGGTCGTGGACAAAGCCGAGCACATTATATGGTCTCATCCGTGGGTGTTTTTCTCCGGAGACGCTGGCCTGTGGGGCTAGCAGGCTACAGGGCAGTGACAGAGGGGCCAGCTGGTCGGACACAGCACAGTTACGCTAGCAAACAAGCTAATTAGCCTGGATTAGTGTGAATCAAAAACAGCGCAAGTCTGCGCTCCTTCTTCTGCGCCAAAATGAAAATAATGGTGGATTTTGAGGAGTGCCTGAAGGACTCGCCGAGGTTCAGGTGAGTAAGAGTCCGAGACGGACTTTGTCCCGTTTTCGACACGTATTTATTGCCAAGAAAAGTATCCCTGGACTGCGGGGGAGTTCTAGCTTGGTTATCTTCTATTTTGGGACCAAGAAAACTGGGGCCACTCGGAGAGGAATGAGACAAACGTATTGAGTGAGGGCCACTCATTCAGTTAATTGTCGTAACTGTACTAATAACGACAATAATACAAAACATCTACAAAGAGGCGAAAGAAGCAATTAGAGATTATGGACCCGACAGGCTTTGGAAAAAAGGAAAACAATACTTGAAATTGAAACCTGAGACACAAGTCCATAGGTGTTTTGAGGATATTCTTATATTCCATATAAGAATATAGAAATTATAATTCATGTTCCATGATCTCAGGTCTGTCAGGCTTTTATAGGGATTTAAGATCATGTGATTTAGGCCCGTTTTCTGTCAAGAGCGTAATTTGCAACATCATCTCTTATTTTTATTCTTGGACCTTAAGGGTGTTTCAAGTTGGTGTTTGTTTTCAACTTCCTCCTCTTGCTTCTCCTTTTCCGAAGATTTGAGAAAGCACCTCCCTCTGTCCCTGTGCAGCTGGTCCCAGAGCTCCAGTAACATCCTCTTCTACAAAATCAGGACAGATGTTAGAAAGTTAATCACAGACAGAGGAATTGGAGAATTAATTATATTCAGTGCAGCCCAGCTCCTCCATGATCACCCTCTATTCATGGCTTTTGCTTTCCTGTTAGGCAAGATTTTGAGGACTTTTTGCCATTCAAAAATATTTTGTTTCTTTGGCAACAGTCTGAACTTCCTAAAGTAATCAGAAAGAGAGGGCTTGGCCATTTTTATTCATGCTCGCATTTTTAGCATTTTTCACAAGTCTTTCTCAAATTTGCTACATGACCTGTATCTAGTCCCTCCTTCACTGGACAGTTGTTTTGGTGACAACTGTTTTGTTATGTGTGGATCATGTGAGAGCTTCAGGCTGTAAAGTGCAATTGGATTGATATGGATTTTATGGCTGCAGAGTCAGAGCCATTTTGTTTTTTAGTTTTCTAGTAATTGTTGAATCCCTAATTTAAGGTTATGCCAAGGTGAAAGCATCAGAGACTGCTGCACTTGTGCACTTTTTTCCTTATAATTTTATTGTTGTTTGTATGTGTACTACCCGTTAAACTGCTGCCTGTTGGCCAGGACTTCCTTGAAAAATTTGTTATTTTTCCATGGTTAAATAAAGGTTAAATAAAATAAAATGAATACATTTAAAAGTGTTAGTTTGATTACGTCCAAACTGTCCATTGACGTGTCTCTGAAAATGTTCCCACTCAGCATTTAAACCATTACAGTAGTTTTCTTTAGGTCACGCTGGGTCGCATAGATCATTGATATTTGCAGCACTGACTTTTCCACCCTCTACGCGTTATGTTTGGCTGAGGAAAATAACAAGAGAGAGCGAGAATGCATTTAAAAACAGAATATGTGTAATAGTACAGAGCTCTGCGTCTGGACATCTGGTTCCACTTTGGTGTTTTGCTTTTAACTTTGTGCCAGAGAATATGGAGCCCCCAAATGTGGAGAGGGTTGTTTTCAAGTGGTAGTTTGGCACACCCCACTTTTTTCCCTCTCATCCTCATTTGCGTTAGTAGTCTGTCTTTAGTCTTTAGTAAAGCTGAGACATGCATGCAGGACAAATATGTATTTTTGGCAGTCACCCTTTTCCACTTGAGAATAGGAATTAGACTCTAGAGCTTTTCTGGCTTTTTGTCATCAGTAGAGACAATTCTCAAGAGCTGAGCGTGTCCTGTGTAAACCGCCATTTGCTCTATTATTACGGTGTTGTTACTTGGTAAAGATCACAAAGGTTTAGTTGTAATTATGGGTGTTGAAAGTTCAGGGCAAATTCTTTTGTGTTCCTGGCCAAAGATTAAATCTAATGCTAAGTGGCTGAGACGTCTGATCAGGATGAATGCAGTGTGTCATTTTAGATTTATGCAATGCACCAAATATTTTCTCTGCTTTCTAATGTCTTTAACTGCGTCACTGACTGTATGTTTGGACAGTGATCTCCTTGGACACTGAGGTAATCGTTAATTCCCCCTAATCAACAAAGCTTTGCTACTAAGTTTTCCTATTACACTTGCCTTTGTTTTTGCTTACTTCCTGTTGACTCAAGGATGCAAGGAGTATTTACAATGGCCATCCAATAAAGTGACAGGCCAGATAATGTAATGTAAAGTAATGAGCTGATTTGAGGATCACGGCTGCTGTGTACTCCAACAATGACAGGATCTACGTCACCGCGCCCAGCTTCACTTTTCCACAATAACAGACACAGTTTTCTTCAACATAGTGGACTGGAGAATGGACCATGCCTCCACAAGCAAGAGCAATTAGACGGATAAGAAAAATATTCATGTACAAATCTACAATGCCATATTAAGGGATTTGTTTAGGAAAGATACTGAGAGAGAGAGAGAGACTTAATATTTTGAAAATCGTGTCAAAATTATTTTATAATGTACACAGCATAGGACACATTTCAAAGCACTAATCCGTGGTCATGAATTAAACATGTGCGAACGAGATTAGAGTTGGTTAGAGTTGGTCATTCAGAGTCTAGTCTTTAGGGTGATGGTGCTTCCCCTGTGCTGGACCCTATTGTATCAGATGAACCTGTCTAACTGCCTGTGTGCTGCAGAGACCAGCCCATTGGAGCTGTGCCAAACCTCACAACGCTTTGGATGGCCCTTTTGTTTTGAACTGCATTCGGTCAATCACTTCTGTGCACTAAATGTAGGGCCCTCTGTGTTTAGAGAAACTATGGCTCTTTAAACAGCAGGGGGAAGTGACATGTTGGTGCTTAGCTGGCAGTGTAAAACTTGTTGTCTGCCACTACTTAAATAACACAACTTTAATGTGGATGTTTTCTCAAAGAAACTACGACAGCATGAACGGACATTTTTCAAGGGACACCGGGGCAACCATTGAAGTCTTCTGCTATTGCCCACCACGGACTCTTAAAAAGACATTATGCTGTCTAATGAAAGCCGCTCAGTCAGAAGGATAGCTCTGCATACAAACTACACAACACAGGTTTAAAAAGCCTTTAGCATCAATGAAGAGCCACTGTCACAGCTTCTCTGTAGAGTATAGAATTGCTTGCACACCACAGAGAAATTTTAGTAATAAACCTACGTAGATTTTAAAAGCCACCATTCATTCACAAACATATAGTGGCCTCTTTTGTTTACTTTTTTATATAGTTTTGGCTCATACATGTGTTGCAAATGTGCATCCTGCAACAAACATTGGGGATTTTACCAATAACTTTGTTTTTCAATCCCAAGATATAAAAATATCCTGAAGAATCCTTGGTATCCGGATGGAAGCTGTGTATTGCTATGTATTGTAAATGGCACATTTCTTTGACCAAACTTTGGTCCATACACACAGCTCACAGCACACAGCCTGGTGGTCGCTGGTCTGTTGGTCAGTTCACTCTTTAAAGTGATGGGCTTTGTGAGGAGGAGCAGCAGCCAAACATTTCCTGAGCTTTGCTGAATGTGCCTCTTTTTACTGATGTGGTGGGAGCCTCTGCTTCAGGCCCTACACACTCAGTCCTGCCATGAGCGCTTTATTTAGCTCTGACTTAAGCATCACACCCAAACGCCAGACGGCAGCGCACTGGTCTTTCTCTCATTTGTGTCCACAAATATGGAAAACGGTAACAAAAAAACTTTAAAAATAAATCCAAAACTGGTCACTGTTGTCAGAAGCAGTTTATGTGCAGCAGTTCTGTTATCAGAAGTCACACATCACATGTATGTGTCCTCCTTGTGATGTGTGATGAAGTGTGTATATATTGACAAAGAACACTCAGATAGTGTCTCTGCTCTCCTCTTCGCCTGGCACTGTCTTTGGCAGCCTCTGTGTCTTATCTACACAACACAAGCTTCTTATCACCAGGCCTACACTCACACTTAGACTGCTGACAGATTCATGTGCTCTAATAACAACACAATATGGGCAGCTTATATTGCTTGAACATTTAATTTAAGTAATACATATAATAAATGTCTAAATCGTTTGAACATAAATGTTTTAGCACTTCGGCAGTTAAGCCACAGATGCAGCCCATGTCTGTTTGTTATAAACCTGAGCTAAGAGGATCAGCCACTGTTTCTCTTCTAGTTTGTATATATATTATTTTGTCAGCTGACTGTTACCATTGTTGCTTTGAAGTTTTTCAAGCAGGTGATAAAATGATTTTGTGAAACAAAGCGAACAATAAGCCATGCAATCTAAAAATATTGACACATTTAAAGCTCTCCTCCACTTGAGTAAAATAAAGGAGGGATTGTGTTCCTCTACTCATTATTTATACAGTGGCTGGACGTCCTCCAAGGTCAGAGCTGACCCCTCCTTTTCGCTCTCCTCTCAGCAGTTTGACAACTTCACATGGACACCGATAGAAGGAAATGGTCAGATTTCTCACTTCCACATTAGTGTTCATTTTTTAAAAGTCAATTGCATCATTGGCAGAAGTGACACTTTGTGATTTTTTGGTGTTTATGCTTAAACATAGTTCTCTTAGTCCCCTCAGGTATACAGATGAATCATGAATCATAAAATTAACTTTACTGATCCTTTTTGCAGCTTAGCAACTTTGACGCAAACTTTGTTTGGCTTAATGTGCATGAAACAGTGACATCATGAAAGATGGAAGTAGGTATTTAAAAGGTATAGGTATTTAAACTGTTCCTGGCTCCCACACTCCCTTTGCCACATCATTATTTACATGCATCCATTTAATTTTTTTATTTATTTACAAATCTCATGGCAATTATGCTCTTTGGTATTCTTATCACGTATAATTCAAGCCTGTAAAGAAAATGCCAATCCTAATATGTGTAAAAAATGTGTAATGTATAGCATCTTTTTAACAAGTAAATGTTTGTAAATCTTTTCCTTGTATTGGGTGCCTGACAGATACAAATATGACTATGGTTGATAATTGATACTAAAACTAGTATCCGAATTAAATATTTTTGAAGCAGGTATAATTAGTAAAAAAGTTCACAGGACAGAAATGAACCTTTCCTGAATAGCTTTAGACTGATTGTGCACTGACTACAGACTAGTACATGCCAAGATGCCTGAAGGATTACATTGCTACACTACAAGTCAAAAGTTTGGACACACCCTCTCATTCAATGTTTTTTTCTCTGTTTACTTTAATTTTAGTTAATTATGAGAGACAGCAAACATATGAGGGAAGTTATTTAGAATTATGAAGAAGAAACTTTTAAATAACCTTACTAAATATATATTTTTATATTTTGTTTTCTAATTGTCAAAGTAGCTACCTTTTGCCATGTCAAAAATAGTAGAGTTTAGTAGAGTTATTTAACATTTTTCTTTACTGCATAATTCCATATACTTACATCATATATTTCATGTCTTCTGTCTGTGTACAAAATGAAAAAAGAAATAAAAATAAAGCAAAAAAACATTGAATGAGAGGGTGTGTACAAACATTTGATTCGTAGTATAACATCACATGGTAATATAGAGTCTATTCCTTAGTGCTGAAATCAAGTTTGAAATGTTAGTCTCATGACAACACTAAATATTACTTCATCAGAGCCTCCCAAACTAAAGTTCACTCTTTATTGGTTTTGACCTGAGCCATGCCCTGACTGTGTACTTAATCTCCGTTTATTGCTCTGTGTTTTGGTTACTACACAACTAAACTTAACTTAAATTGACAAAGTGAAGCTAGTATGTTCCATTGTGGGTCTGTGGTAAAGCCTGGCTGCAGTTACAAAGCACAAGCAGGGAGCATACTTCCTTAAATTAAACTAATTGCGGCTTTTGTGAAATCAGCAGTTTGGTCTGGCATTTCAGTTCCTCAAGTGATTTTGCTGAATAATGGACTTGTTCACCTATGGCAGCAGCCAACTCCTTTTCCTTGCATTTATTTTTTTTGAGTTTTTGAAGAGAGAAAAAGTAAAACATGTTATAGTTGTTGTACAAGTGACATTTCTGCATTTTTGTGGTTAATTTCACACATTGTTCATTAGTTGAGATGCTTCCTTGATTAGTTTACTGGCATTGGCCTATAATGATAAAATTATTTTAAGCATGGTATATTGTAACAGAGATGTACTGTGTTAAACAATATTGAAACTACTTTAAGTCACTGACACTAAGCAGGAGAATCCCAGTCAAATCTTCAGTAAAAGACATGAGCTGCAACTACTGAAAGGCAGAATTAACAAATCTTTACAGCTCAATATCATGATATTATGTAAAAATTGTAAAAATCTATTCCAAAGAGCCTCAAAATATTCTGTTCAAGCTTTCATATACTGAACGATATAGTATAGTAACAATAGTAATGATATAGTAATTATCGTGGCAGGCCTAACCTCCACATTTTAGCAAATTTCTGATGTCAAAAATCTCTTCTCATCTCAGGATAATACCCAAAAACATCACAATTAATAATTTGTGATTCTCCAGAGTCAGATCTTACTGTGTATTTTAAGACTTTATGATGAAAGGTGTGCACTGACTTGACTAGAGTCCAGTATGTTGTCTGTTGGCAGAAGTTAGCAGATGTTGGCAGCTGTGACTGGGACAAACAGCTGGAGGAACCTGGCTGCTGTCATTCCCCTGATGCTGCTCTGTACCACCTGAAACACTCTCTGATCTCTGAACTATCAAATAATGTGTTCTACTGAAATGATCATCTTTCAAATTACAATAAAAAACTTGAAATCAGTGGATTTTCTGTAGATCAACCTCTTGACTGCTCCCTGTTTTATACTAGGGCTGCACAATTCTGGGAAATCTTTTACAATATTTTTCTGACTCTGAATTGCCATTAGATTTGTGATGTGTATGTTTAAAAAATAAGATTCAGAGTCCACATTGTAAACAATTTGTGGAGCATTAATTTTTGATAGAAGACAGAAATATGGATAGACAAAATATTAACAGAATCCTATCCATTTTAGTACATGTTTGTAGAAGTCTAAAATACAGGTGTAGCAAAAGACAGGATATTTCATTCTTTATAGAGGACATTGTTTTACCTAAATAATTGCGGCTTTTGCGATTTTATTCACACATTTTCAGAAGTCGGTAATTAATCTGAGTGTTCACGGTCCTGTTTAGGTGTTTGATTTTCAACAAAAAGGTGAGCACTTCCAGCTAAATCAGCTCTATGTGGTCACGTTGTGATTAAACAAACTTCAGGTTAAAGTCTAATAGTGCTTCAGACAGAGCAGTGCCTCAGTTAGCTTCAGACCCCCTGGGAATCTTGATGACATCAGTTGCAACGGATCTATTTACACCTATCAAGATAAAGTTTGTGACGAGGAGGAAAATGACTACTTTTTTGCCTCCAGAGTTTCAGCTGCTCTTTGGTTTTGAACATAACAGATGAAACCAAGATGGTAAAAAACGACACATGTACTGGGGCTGTCTCTGCTGTAGTGCATTTGTGTAAGGTGGTGTTTTGTGGAGGAGCGAGTGGTGCTTCGTCATGTTTCAAAGGGCACTGTGCCAGTTCTCTTTTCAGCCCCACAGCTCTACCCAAAATGGCAGCCTTCTGTTTGGCTGCCTCCCCTTGGCTTCTTTGTGCCAGCATGATGCCCTTATATTAGCACTATTCCTTTAAATTTTGCTTATTTGTCCTCATTTGGTAGAAAAATATTTCTTTAATCATGAAGTTAACAGGTTTGTGTTTTGCCTCCACAGAGCCACCATAGAGGAAGTGGAGGGGGATGTGTGCGAGCTCGAATCTAAACTGGACAAAGTGAGTACCACCCATGAAAAATATCATACTTATTGCTTAATTGTTGAGCAAAACTGCCCATACATTCACACTGATACATTGGCAATGGCTATACTATCATTTGAACTTCCTGTATTGCACAAAAATTTACTCTTGCCATGTTATAAAGTTATTAGCTCATTAAAAACCTACCTCTGACCTTCATGGAACCAAATATTTTTTTCATAAATCAATCACATTACTTATTCTGCATTTTTTTTCTACTTAAAGTGTTAAAATTTCATGTGGTGTGACCATCCGCCCTTAACTGCTGATTTTTAAACTTCTTTAAAATTATTCTAAATCTAATCAAATTTATTTCTTTTTTTGGCATAAGTGTTTTGTAGTCCCACATGAAATTTCAGCTTTCGTGAATAGACATTTCCCCCATAATATTTAAACAAATATAGTTCAAGCGTGTCCCTTTTTTTCAAACATCATGTTTTCATGTTTTCAAATATCAATATCATGTATTACTCAGAACTTAGATTAACATTCCAACCATGTGTTAGAAAATAAAACAATTTAAGGCTATTCTCAGCCAAAATATGCAGGGTTTGTGTTATTTATGTGTAAATGGTTTGTTTCTTGGTTGGTGCTGTCTGCCCCTCTCACTCTGTCTGGACCTCTCACTCTGTCCTGCTGTTTTTTCTTTGCCACTGCTGCCCCGGCAGGGAAGGACTCAAATTGGAAGTACAGGCAGCAATACATTATGGGATATGTAGTTCAGATTCTTTTGCATTTATGCATTTTATTGGACCACTATCAGTAGAAATTAGAAATCGTCCTGTGGTCCAGTAGAAATGATCTTGGGGCTTCATTTGGCCCACGGGCTGCAAGTTTGAGACCCCTGATTTAAAGGAAAAAACTGGATAGCTTTTATGTCTTCAATTAAGTTTTTATTGTTTATGTTTGTGAAATTAGTAATGAAAGCCATGTAGTTTGTAAAGCAATAAATCAAATCCAATAGAAAATGAAACAATACATAAGATTATGTTACCGTGTCAGCCAGCCCTGCTGTCTTATACCTTATTTAATGTCTGAAGTAACCCAAGACTTGGCTCTTAGCCTGATATTAGAACAGTACTATTTCCTCAGCTGCTGTGAGCTCCCAGTAGTCCATAGTGAGACCTGGAGCGTGGAAGGTCCCAGTCTATTGTTCTGTTGGGCTCACAGTTACAGGGGCCCCACCTCCATGAGTCAGTCGGCTTCACTTCCCCTCGCGCTCCAGAGGAAGGATCTGTGGAGTGGGCGGACTGCGTGTCACAAAAATATGGCTGTGTCTATGTCTATGTATGTCTTTGCATGTGCTCATGGGTGGAGCTGCTACTCACATACGCGTAGTTTACATAGGCTTAGAAGATTTTTGTTTTTAAGTATAAAGCAGGATGGATGCACACACACACGCACACACACAGATTATACATGTTAAAATCACGATCGTTAAAAGGCTTATGTGAGCTATAAGCAGAAATGTTATGCAGCAAGACACTATAAGAATGGCCATCTGTTCCCTGTGGGCTTAAGACTGTTGGACTCCTGTTGTGATGACATAAGTGAGACAAATTATACAGATAAACTATATCGATTTATGTCTGATATTATTTGTATTATCTTTATAGGGGTTAAATGCTGCTTGTCTCCTGCTTGGAATGTCCCACATGGCATTAAACTTTTTTATTACCATGGAGACAAGTGTAAAGTTTACATAACCTATAATAATCTTTACTCCATATGTGTCTACAGCACTAATAGGAAACTATGTGTATTTAAAGAAACTTGAGTGTGGTTGTTATCCATTATCCATTGGTATCCACATGTAAACTGTATTTATTATGACTTTTATTTCTTGTCCTTACGATCTTTGTCTTATATCTCTTGACAGCTGGTGAAGTTGTGTATTGGGATGATCGATGCTGGGAAAGCTTACAACGCAGCCAACAAGCAGTTTGTAAATGGGATCCGGGAACTGGCCCAGCAGTCCACTAAAGATGAGGTCATTGAGGTAAACTAACCAACCAGTAAAACGAGATAGTTTCATGGATCAGATTTGGGCTCCTCATGTGGAGTTTACAAAATGGTGACTTGCATGCAACATTTGGCACGTTTTCATTTAGAAATATATTCTATTTTATTATAATGTGCACTTTAAATGACCACCAGTTCTGTTCCCTTATTACATTATGGTTAGTTTAAAAAATGCATGACAATACAACTT